>CATIWO010166274.1:0-30868 GCA_949673435.1 Macaranga tanarius
AGGTGAAAATGAATGAACCTACAGCCAAATGTCAATGAACCTGTAGGTGAAAGTGAATGAACCTACAGTCAAATGTCAATGAACCTGAAGATTAATGAACCTGTAATATATTAATAATATCTATATTGAATTTTTACAATAGTAAAATATTCTTAAACTATTGTATTTATTAAAAAAAATATCATATTTAAGTGTAGTCATTTGAGTTTAAACTTATATGAAGAAATAAATATTAAAAAAAAATTATTTCTCTTATGAAGTTCATTGAGCTGAAACTCCATAATAATTAGAATTTTATAACTACTAAATATAAAAAAATATCAAATTACAATATAATAATATTGTCATTTAAAATAAAAATAAATAATAAATATTATATTAAATTTATAATTATTAATATTTATTTTTTTATTAATTGTATATTTACAATATATAAGAAATTTTAGATTATGATTTAAACTTGAATACATAGGATTTATCAACGGTGCTACTGCTACAAAGCTGATGTTAACTTGGTAAGAATTGGAGGACCCGCTGAATAACAAAGAAAAAAAAAAGTCAGGTTTCGCACGTGTTATGGATCCCGGTCCATATTGCAATATGGACAGGGGTCCATGATATAACAATCCTTAATTGAACCAAAACCTATCAGAGCCCAAATAATCTATAAATCAGGCCCAAAATCAAATCAAGCCCAAAACACATTAAAAACCCTAATAAAGGAGAGAAACATCTATAAAAAGGAAGAAAAAAACCTTAGGGAGGGGGGAGGCTAGAGAAAAAAAAAAACCCTAGAAAGAGAAAAAAAAGAGGCTAAAAAAAAAGGAAAGAAAACCCTGAAAAAAAAAAAAAAAGAAAAGGCAGAAAAAATAAAAGGAGAGGCGGCCGGCAAAGAATCAGTCCAAAAAAAGGCTGGGGGACTCAACTTACACTGTGGGAATCACCATTGCAGTCTCTTAAAGGAACTTCTGAGGGCCAATTATTTTCTAACATTAACTTTCTTTATTTTTTTTCTTTACGATTTATTATTTATATATGATTGTTTTTAATTTCTTTTGAATTGAATGAATTGTTTTGATTTAAGATAATTATGTGTGTTGTTGATTTCAATTGATTTAATTATTCAAATTAGATTAATTGTTAGTTTATTATTTACAAAAATTTAATTTTATCTTTCCATTCAATTTGCTATTTGTTGTAGTTTTATTATTATTATTATTTTTAAATAAAAAAAATTAGGTTTTGGGCAACAGTGCACGACACTGGTGCCCTATGCACTGTTGCATGTATTTCACTTTTTTTTTAATGGTGCATGGCACTGTTGCCATGCACCCTATTGATTTTTTTTGCCAATTGTTTTTTTTTTTTAGTTTTTTTTATATTTAGTTATTTTCTATTTTTTATTTATTTTCATTTTGTTGCATTTTCACTTGTTTTTATCTTCAATTAGCATTCTTATTTTTTATTTGTTCTTATTTGTTTGTTTGATTTATTTTATTGTTCTTTTATTTTAGTTGTTATTTTTATTTTTGGCATGTTTTTATATGCAATATTTTTATTTTTATTTATTATTTATTATTAATTAATGATGGTTTGATTAACTAGGGATTTATGAATTAATTATTTATTTATTTTCTGGTTATATTATTGGGTTATTTAATATTGTAAAGTATTTTTATTAATTTTAGGCTTTAGTATATTTAAATTGTGTTTTATTTATTTTTTATTTTATTTGCATGAAATGGGTTGTAGCTCTTTTCTCCTCCCTCCCTTTCTTTGCATGTGTTTTTATATTATTTTGATTATCTGTTAATTATTTATGGTGAATGTTGTGGATAAATGAATGTGATGGATCAGACTCAAATTGTATTTAAATGGACTAATTAATAGCTTGGGCTAAAACTAAAATCTGGAAATTGATTGAGGCCCATTTGCATGTAATTAAAGGAATAATAAAATAATTAAAAATGATAAAATATAAAACACAAACGGAGGCCGATCGTAAGGTCGGGTGTGCTATTCAAAAGCCCATACCCAGTTTTCGGACCCAATCTCTGAGGACGGCTACTGGGCTCCCTCCATGGGATCTAGTTGTTGTAAAAGTGTTCCCGGATTTCACCCGAGTGGCGACTCCATTCTCCGATCTAAGTCTATCAAGGTCTAAAGTTATATTCCTAGTGGGTCCTGAACTCGCACAGTGCCGTGGTCGCCAGACACTTAGGCGCTCCCTAAACCCCGCCGCCTACAGTGGCAACTCCACTGGGGATAGAGAAACTAATTCCAGTGTTCTGTGTTTTATTATTATTTTTTAATTATTTAATCATTCCTTCTACATTTGCATTCACTACACAATTCTCACATACTGTGCACACAGTCCCAAATAACCCGACAATGGTTGTTGCTCTACTGCCTGTGTTTCATTCAAACCTGGTGGTGGGGTTTATAGCTATTGTCACTCATAGTGCAGTATAATAAAGTACGTCGTTCGGACCCTTGAGTGGGAAGACGGAAAAAGAGTATATAAAAGACTGTAGGAGCCTTTGACTTTCAATGTATTAATAATTTAATTTTAGATATATAATATATAAATTTTTATTTATTTAAATATTTAAAAAATATATTATTATAAAAAAATCATAATTTTATGATAACTTATTTAGTAAATAATTTATTTTAATTTTTTAATGGCTAATTTTAATTTATATTTTAAATTCATAAACAACTTACAAACATTAAGCAACATAGCAAATTCGATTCGAGTTCGTCTTATTTATAAATGAATGAAACTCGAACTAACTGAAATTCAGTTCGACTCGGCGCATTTACACCACTTGTATATACTACTAGTCGAACCATGTGCACATTTTCCTTGATTTGTTATTATAAGAGATTATTTTATTAATTGAAGCACTCTATTGTTGCAATTTTCCAGATTAATTTTGAGATGATTTTTGCTTAAGCAAAGTTAAGTACCAATAGCTAACAATCGAAATAGACTCGGGTGGAAATGCTCTCTTTTTTATATAATTTTGTAATTATTAAAAATAATTTTAATAGTTTTTACTTTTAATTTTTTTTTTAAAAATACATTTTATATGCTGGGGTGGAAATGCTCTTTTTTTTTTTTATATATATATAATTTTGTAATTATTAAAAATAATTTAATAGTATTTACTTTTATTTTTTTTAAAATACATTTTATATACTGGGGTGGAAATGCTCTCTTTTTTTTATATATAATTTTTTAATTATTAAAAATAATGCAATAGTTTTTACTTTTAATTTTTTTTAAGAAATACATTTTATATACTATAATCAGATATTGTGCAATCAAAGTTAATTCTACAGAAGTCATGTTAAAAAAAAGTTAATTCTACAAACGATGCCTGATATTATCTTGCAGTAGAATGGGACATTAAAAAAAAAATCAATCTGGCGCCTCCCAGTGGGGGTCCATTCAAGACACCTCGTAGTCTGACTAAAAAAAAAATTCAATCTAAATGAAAAATAATACAAAAACCTCAAAAGCTATATAGGCATAACATTCTTTTTAGTTTCAATAGACAGGAAGCATAATACAGCGCATATATATAACCACAATACTAATTAATTAAGTGGGCAAAAGCCATATATTACATAATAGTGGGCGAAAGCATAATACAGCCTATATATATAGAGAATTCTATGCATGAAAATAATTGAAGACTAGCTAGTTGAACTGGGAAAGCACATTCTTGGCCACATAATTTGCAATAATCTGATTAGTTTTCTGGGTAGGATGGAAAGAATCCCAAAACACATAGTTGTCAGCATTGGTGCATGTATATAGGCTGTTTCTAGAGCATGCATACCCCATCTCAAACATTCCTGTTGCACAACATGCTACTGATGTCACTTGAAATCCTGCCAATCATCATCAATTAAATTCCAAATCAGACTGTTTTTCATACATTAAGAGTATGGATTAAGAAAAAACAGCTACAATATATATATTATTTTATATTACATGCAATAAATTTGTCAAGGAGGCTTCTTAATTAATATTGATATGTGCTTTTATATAATCAAGAGTTTAAGTCAAGTGGTAAAAACCCCTTTCAAAGTATTAGGAGGCCATGATTCAATCACTGCCATTGTTATTAAAAAAAAAAAAAAAAGAATCTAGAACCATTGAGCTTATTCTTTTTCAATGTCATCATGCTCGTGCTCCTTAATTTGCTTCAAATATTTCCTATGTGCTAATTTTGGGTTAATTACAATTTATCCCTCTATTTTACTATATTATACTACCTCATCCCTAACATTGAAAAATATGTTTATTCATTTTTTTGTTTTGCAATATTATACTACTTACTTCTTCCTTCAGATTTTCTGTTAAAATTATCATTAACTAATGTAACATTACTAAAACTTATATTGAAAGTAATTAATATTTATCCCCTCTATTTGACTTTATTATATTATTTGCCCTCTAATATTAAAAGTTATATTTTTATTATGATACTAAATATTAAAATCATTATTAATTAATTATAAAATTATTATTATACTATTTAATAACATAAAAAATATCTAATTCTAACTTTAATTTACTCAAAATTTTAATTAATTACTATTTAATTATTTTAATTTTAAATATATCTATTTAAATATTAACTTGAAATATTTATGTTGTATAAAAAATTTAATCAAGTATAAATACTTTTTTTAGCTTCAAAATTTATATTTTATTTGAATTGTTAGTTTGAACTATTAGGTTTATTAATTAAATTAATTAAAATTATTTTTATTTTATGATTGAACCACCTTTAAATTAAATGATATTTTGTCTATTTATCCTTATTCAACAATAATTTTAATAAAATTTTGATAAAAAAGTAAAAATATAATTGTGCAAAAAAATAAAAATATGTTTTTAAAATTTGAGGGAGTAAGTAGTATAATATGAAAAACTAGAGGGGGCAAATAATAATTTTTCCTAATTAATTTATATTTTAATTGGAGGGGTATTATTGTCATTTCATGTCAATTGAAAGTAATTTTAACATAATTATTAACATAAGGGGAAAGTAGTATAATATCGCAAAAAAAAAAATAAAAGAACAAATATATTTTTTAAATGTTAGGGATGCAATAGTAAAATAAGATAAAATATAGGGGTAAATCGTAATTTACCCGCTAATTCATCGGTGACTAATTCTATGAACCATTGATGGAGTAGCATGATTAGTTTAGTTAGAGTCCCATATGGGCGTCATATGCCAAAGGAGCTACTAAAAATAAAAAATTTGGAAAAGTAGGAATGTGCTGTTAAATTCTTAGATGATTGTTTTTTAAGCTAAACGGATGAAGATATAAACCAATTATTAGGAATGATTTATGTTGTTTTTTGGCCTCCTCCTCTTCATGGTTTAATCAAAGTCAATATTGATATTGCTGATGATGATTTTTCTAAACTTGCAGCATTGTCAGGATTATAGCTAGAAACTCTGAAGGAAGGATCTGTTTTTTTTATTGGGTCATATAAGAAAGCTGCTGTTTCAGCCTTGGTGGCAAAAGCTGAAGCCCTCTTTTTCGCACTAAAATTTGTGTTGGATCACCATTTTATGAGTTGTATTTTTGAAACAAACTGCTTACACCTCTTTCAAGTTTTGTCTTCTGCAGCATCATTTTGGCATATAGATTCTAGATACCTTAGAAATCTTCAGATTCTATTATGGAATCTATTAAAACTTGTATGAATTATTATTATTATTATTATTATTATTATTCTATTAATAATAGAATCTATTAATTTTTTAGTGGATTGTTTCTTGTTTTAATATATATATAAAGTATTTATTTGTTTATGCTATTAATTATAATAACAGAATTTCTGATGCATTTAGGTATTATTATTATTTATTTTTGCATTTAGGACCCTTGAGTACTCACTGCCCATACCCACTTATATATAATTAAGAATTATAAAATTTTTTTTGGTGAAATATTAATGTGCATTAAAAAATTTATTATAAGTTATAATTTATAATATGCAAGTAGATATTATAGAATATTTGTTTTGTTGTATTTTTGCTTTTTTTATTAAACTTATATTTACCTGCAAATCCATTTTATTTGTAGTATCGCTGATATAGAGTATTATTATTATTATTTTTATTGTGTTTAAGTTTAAATGTGTTCTTGTATCTTATGATTGTATTATTAGAGTTCATACTTTTAGGGTCATTTTATATTTGATAATTGTAGTTGTATTTGTTAATTGTATTGGAATAGTTTTTTCTTTCATTAAATTTTTAAAATTAACTTTATATAATAATTATGTATTAAAATTATAAGCGAAGTTGGATAGATTTGAGCAATAAGCAAGTATTACTAATCAAGTTCCACATGAACATGAATAATAAAAGTAAATTTTTTTTTATCAAAATTTGAGCAAATTCAGCGGTTATTTTTTATATGTTTATGTTCGAATATATTATTATGCATAATCTTCAACTGCCGAATGTTCAATAAAGTTTTAGTTGAAATTAGAATGGAATAGGGACTCAAATGGGTGACCACCAATATTAAAATCAAGTGAAAAAATAAATAAATAAAATGTGACCTGACTGCTCTTAGAGAAATCGAAATCTAAACTTAATTGAAAGCACCAACCACTTAAATGCCACCGGCGGTGGCAGATAAATTGAAAAAATTTGACAAGTTTAATTAATTAACTATATGCATATGATCAGCAGATTCGTACATGGCTGACTCTATACTTGTAGATGTGTATTCAAGTGTGAAATCATTAAATTTTTATCAACTACTAACAAGTAACAACACCTTCTTCATTCTGACTACTTAAATGTAAAAGTTAGACATTTTTTTTAACATTTTTTGAAACTATTTTAAAAAATGATATACCATTTGTATCTTAAATTATAATATTATAAATTTTTAAAATTTAATAAGAATATCTTAATTTGGCTAATTGTTATTTATTTTAGTACATATGCATTATTAAATTGTAATTAAATTATATATTGTACTAGAGTTACAAATAATTATAAAATCAAAACATTTTTGTTAAATTTTTTAAAAATTAAATAAATTAATAAAAAATTGCAAACGTTATAATTTTATAGGAAAAATGAACAATTCTATGCTAAAATTTGGTCTAATTTTTAATTATATTATATTCTCAAAGTTATCAATTTAACTATTCAACTTTGTGAATTGTATTAATTATATTCAATTTTAGTTTAAGGATTTAAATATATTTTAAAAAATTACTTTTAATATTGAAAACTTTTTTTCTTTTTTAAAAGAATATTTTCAATTGTTAACCTTACTACTTTCAAAATAATCTTATAAATTAATTTTGAAATATTTTCATAAAAATTTAACTTTTTTTTACATTATTTTGCATCCGGGACGTCTAGATATTTTAATATTTTTAAAAATTCACTTCTCAACTTTTAGTTATATTATTTAAAAAGTTTTATTCATCAATATTAAAAATAGTGTGAAATGGAGAAAAAAAAGAGAGAACTAGAGATATGTTAAGAATATTCATCAATAATAATAAAAAAATTTTGATTTTTTTTTGGAAAAATGAAAATTTCTTAAAATCTTGCAACATAAAAGACAACTTATAAATTGATTTATTATATACTCTATTATTAAAAATATAAAGAAAATTTTTTTAACTATCTATCAAAAACAATAAAATCTTTAAGAAACTTTTTATTTTTTCAAAAAAATCAAATCTTATTTTTTTTTGTTAATTAGTATTTTTAATATCTCCAACGCTCTTTTTTTTTTTCCTTTTCACATTATTATTATTTTTTATCTCATCTCTATTAGAAAATTTTTGAATATTGTGGCTCAAAGTTAAAAAGTAGATTTTGGAAAAATTAAAGTATGGAAACTTTGTCTAGAATAATGTAAAAAAGTTAAAATTTTTATGAAAATATTTGAAAATTAATTTTTAAGGTTATTTTGAAAGTGATAAAATTAACATTTGATTTTTTTTAAAAAAAAAAAGAAAAAAAAATTAATAAATAAATTTATTTTATAAGAATTTCAAAGTAATTTTAAAAAACGTATTTAGATCCTTATACTAAAATTGGATATAATTGATAACTAGATCAAAGTTAAGAATACAATTGATATTATACATATGGAATATTTTTTAATTATTATATTAAATAAATTGATAAAATCTAAAACCTAAAAAAGAGCGGGATCAACCCGTCGTGTCATAATTTACAAATTCATATATTTATTTATTTATTTATTTATTTTTTATATAATATAAAAATTATTTAATAATAAAAAATATATATTTTAATTATTTAATTAAATAAATTGACAAAAATCTAAAACCTAAAACAGAACTGGGTGAACCCATCGTGTCATAATTTACAAACCCATAAATTATATTATATTTTTTTAATTTTTTATATATTTATTATATAAAAATTGGAGGGGGGCAAAACTGTATTTTTGCCCCCCTCCGAGACAACGCTAGGCGTCGCGGTAACTTTTCCTATACATATATATATAGCATGTGCATCATCATACTATTATTCACACATCTTGAACAACTATAATAAATTGAAAAAAAAAAATTATGTCAATATAGCATCGAAACTTACCATATGATGAGGGATTTTTGATGATGTGCAATAAAACAAAGTAGGGGTTTGAAAAAACCAGTTTGATTCCAGCAAGTTCCTTGTTCAGCTTCACCACCAAATGGTTCAGCTTTCCGTTGAACTCCAAAGCCACATTATTATATCTGTCTACACATTCGCTTCCACCCATAAAATTTGTTGATCGCTCCAATGGCATGCAACCCATTGGAGGCAACCCTCCAAGCGATATTTTTCGAGCACCTAAAGCGTACAGTTTCCTGACAAAATTTTCAGCAATTCCTGCAAGAAAATCTTCATATTCTGTGATGCTGTACTGTGCTGATCTGCCACCTGGGATCGCGTAGTAGTTCTCCAGGAAGTCATTTGTTCCTATGCTTATTATATGCAATGCCTCCGATATTATTTCGTTACCTTTAGCTTCTCCTACATATGCTCTCAGTCTCGTCCGATAGGTATTGTAATACTCCAGTTGCTGCCAAAATGGAATCACAGACTGCAATACGCAAATCGGGTGTGGTAAGTGAAAGATTCAACACTTAAATTATATATGGAAAAGTTGTAATTCATGTGGGGTTGAACGTGTGTATGCACTTACTAGCACATCAGAAGTGGCATTATCGTAGCCAGTTGCAGCAGAAGCAAAAGTGACACCAACAGCAAAGTCTGATATTTTATAAGAAGGATCTAAGTAGGCTGGTATAGTTGGCTTTAGTCCCATTATTTCTGATATAAAATCAGTAGCGATTCTGCCATTAGAGAACCTGCCGGTGGGCTTGCCGCCTTGAAAGTCACGGCCGTATGGCTCGAAATTGCTCCTAGCCACAGTTGGAATGTAGTCATTATTCCCAGCATCAACAGAAGAGTCTCCAAAAACGATTATGGCTGGAACTTTGGCTTGAATTCTAGCAACTAGTACTAGAAATTGACATAACAATAATAGCCCAGAAATGCATTTGTTTGCCATTTTTTTTTCAGTTTCTTTGAGTCCCTCTACAACTTGTGAAGTGTTAAAGAGGGCAGGCTTTTGATGAATAAATACTTGTAAAAAGTAGATGAGAAGTTTGATTTTTTCTAACTTTAATGATCTTTGGAGAGGAAGGTTGTTGAAGGTTTTAATTGCCACTAAAAGAGAGGTGTTCAATTATGTGTATAGTAGACAAGTTTGATAAATTTTTATTTAATTTGTCTTTTAAATTTTGCTTTATATATTAGATTCTACAAGGACTATGACATAAAAGATTATCAGATAGGGCTACTTACTCCCTTTATATAAACACATTCATAACATCAATTAAAGCACAAAAAAAAAAAAAAAAAAAAAAAGGAAAAAGAAAAAAAAAAAATTTACCCAATTAATTGCCATCAACTTTCGGTTGTAAAGATTCGTGGTTTGAAACTTGAAAGCCAGGATATAAAAATTGATTGATGCCTAACCCAATGGTTGCACTTACCAAATTCATTTATATATGATCATCTTACGCGAAACAAATTAACTTTATAGAGATGGCATATTCTCTTTATATATGAATATTGCCCCCCATCAAAGGCAAGAGGAAATTACAATATGTTTTAAACTATAATAAATACATTATAATTAAGTGTATAAATAAGACCAAGTCGAACCGAGTTGAACTTTGACTAGTTTGAACTTGATATATTTATCATCAAGTCAAACTTGAACTATATCATTTATAGTTCATGAGTTGCTTATAAATTTACACGAGTTTACATAAATTTAAGAATATAAATTATAAATTAAAATAATGAATTAAAAATTAAAATTGAAAATAAATTATTTAATAAAAATTATAATTTTTAACGTTATATTTAAATAAATTTTTATACTTATTATAAATAAAATTTATATATTATATATCTAATATTAAACTATTTATATTTTAAAAACAAAGTTAAGTCACGAGTTTATATTCGAATTTATTCACAAGGTTAACAAGCCGAGTTTTGTATAGTTTGAACATGGTTTATTTATAAAACAATGTTCAAAATACAAATTTAAATGAGTTTTTATCAAATCAAATTCCGAATAATTCATGAATAATTCGGCTTGTGTATTAACCCTAATACATGGATAGTGTTTTACATTTAAACATCATATATCTATTAAGAATTTCTATTTATTTGATTAGTTTCAAATAGGGTTTGTATTTTGTTTAAGTGAAAAAATAATTCAAATTTCACTATATGAGCTAGAGTAATCTAATTGGGCTCTATTAGATTTTAAGACTATACAAATTGGTGCAAAAATAAAATTGCCTCTACTAGCAAGAGGTATGGAAATCGTTATACTTCTAAAGAATTCATAACCATCCACATTTACAAGGCAATCATGAGGCATTCAACTTCCAGTTAAACAAGCACATAAAAAACTTTGGCATGATACATCTATAGCCCTCTGTACTTGGCACAATTGGTCAGTTTGACATCTCAATTTACAATTTTATCATTTCAACACTTGAATTTATCACTTTTTACCTAAAATACATTAATCTAATGACATAATACATCTACCACCCTCTATACTTGTCACTTTTTGTCATCTTGATACCTCTACTTGCAGATTTTGTTCAGTCAAACCTTTAAAATGTGGTATATGCTGATTCGCTATTTCATGCCACATATAATGACAAGGGTTTAAAAATTACATTTTAGGCAAGTTCAGGTGTTGAAATGGCAAAATTATAAGTAGAGGCGTCAAACTGACAAAAAGTGGTAAGTAAAGAGAGCTGTGAATGTATTATGCCTAAAACTTAATATCTATGAGACGGTAATAACATGCATCAAAACTTCATTAACCATGATAAATTAATTAAAGACAATGTATAATAAATTAAGTATAAGGAGATTTTTATCTCTTCCGAATGTATTATGCTTAATGATTAAATTTATAATATATAGATACATGTCTTATTTTTATTTATCAAATGTAAAAATATTTAAAATATGTAACACAAATTTAACTGTGAAATGTAACATAGCTAGAGTAGTTTAAAATTGGAAGTGGCTCCCCCGAAGTCTATTTTTCCTCCATCACCTGAAATCCACCTTTACATGAATTACATCTCATTAAAATTCACTCATATTCGTTTTTAAAAGATAAACATTAAAAACAAAAACTATTTTCACCTTAACTCTTAGAATTCCTTGCCAAACTCATATTAGATTGAAGTTATCTATTATTGTTACATCTTGGAGTTTCATCTCTTTTATTCGAATTTTTTTTACATTTGTTATGTTTTAAATTATTCATTTTTTAATAGGCAAAAAGTAATTTTATTAAGGTAAATAAAAAAATCAATAGGTTAGAAATTAATCTTAGCCAATTCTTATACATTCAATCTACATTATACAACATTTGAACAGATAAAAAAAATTAAAGCTGGACAATAATGGCCAAGACCTCCATGTTTTCATACCTTAACAACATCAGAAGTCAAGTCCTTTTGTAAATCAATATTTTCTCTTTGAAGATACAATAAGATTCCATATATCAGAGGCCAAATAATCCATAAGCACTTCTGATACAAATACTAAAAATACAAATTATCCAACGTAATATGATTTTCCCGAGATATTTAAATAAAAATTAAGGGGAAAATAATTTTTTTAATGTTTATCTTTATGAATGAATGATGGATCTTTGGACAAAATTTAATGAGGTATAATTCATCTTAAGGTGTGCTGGAGGAAAATGAATTCAAGGAGAGCCACTCTCTTAATTATATAGAGGCGAGGGAGAGAAAAAGAGAGAAGAGTTAATGTTAACACAATACGGTTGCAACCCCCAAAAGAAAAGGGACATACAAAAATTCCTGATGAAGTAGGCAAAAAAGCATTAAATTTGATATAGAAACTTGAAAGCCTTTTCTCCAACAGAAATGGAGGTGCTAGCTTTTGTTATTATAAATGCTTCATTAATTTTCATGAGAAATTTGCTACCATTACACTCCCCTACCATATATAGTAGCATGTGGGGACTGAAAAAAATGTTGTTACATGATATTGTATGGTTAATTAATTAATTAATTTCGTTAATTACAATAAATGATCCATTCAAAGTTCTTGTTGTGTGTCTTTTTCATGCTTGGCATATTTCATTATAAGTAGATCAGTTTAATTTATCCCACAAATCCGTTCTCATATCCCATATTATACATTATACACATATTTGTTCCTTTAAAGACGGCAGTTTTTGCGCAAGTACAGTGACATCTTCAATTTGTCATCAATAAGAAAACTAAAATCTAAATAAAAAATGACAAATTTGTCATCAATAAGAAAACTAAAATCTAAATAAAAAATGACAAACAACCGCTGGAATCAGCTAGCAGGAAGTTGTTCTCGCTTAAGTTAATGTCTCAAGTTCGAGTCATAGTAAACGCAGACATGTTAAATAATCGTTGGGATATCTTTTCCACCCTTGTGGTGTTACTCGAGTTGAACTGGATTAGTCAAAGTCCGATAATTATGAATACCTCTGGCTCAGACAAAAAAAAAAATCTAAATAAAAATGTAGTGCAAAGTTTTTCTTTTTTTTTTTCTAAAAAAATTTCTCCAGCCCAAAATGTATTTGGAGTAAATAAATTTTATAAAGACTATTGAAATAAAAATTTTAATATGTTTTATTTAAATAAAAATTTTATAAAATTTATTCATAATTTCAATTTTTTAAATTCGAGAAATTACTTATAATTAAACTAATTCTAACTAAACTAGTTACAATTTTAAATGAATTTCATAATTTTAAGTCTATATTTCTTTTTTATAAAACTAAAATATCACATTTTATCAATTTTATTTTCTAAGATATCACTATTTTTTATTTTATTTTTATTTTATCATATAACATTAATTTAAAGTGTTATTTTTTGCCAAACAAAATATTCGTTTGAATGCCAGAATTGTAAATAAATTTTATAAATTTTTATTTAAATCGAATATATTAAATATAAATTTATAAATAAAATTTGTAAAATTTTATTAAATTTATTTATACCAAATTTATTATATATTAATTTCTTTTTATTTGTGACCCAAGTTTAGCAGTTTTAGCCTAGTTTCAGGCCTTGCTGAAATTATTAAGGTAAAATATCACAAATAACTAAAGTAAAATAAAATATTCAAAAAATAAGGTGGTTTTTTTCACGTCTAACCTACACGTGTTTCTGTTTTATGGTATTTTTTATTTTTTTCATTTTTACGTTCTTTTCTTCCTCTAGTTTTCCTTCTCTTCTTCTCTTCTCTTTTACGTTCTTCTTCTTTCTCTCATCTCCTTCTCTACTTCTCCGTACAAATTCAACACTAATCATTACAATATCTGCAAAATTAACCTTACTAACAATATATTGATCTGATTAAGAAGAAATATTTACATGTATTTGTTGAAAGAGAGTAAACCCATATATTTCTCAATTCAATTTTCATTTTGGATCTTATAAAGTATCGCTTCTTTATCTTCTTTTTATTTTTTTTTGTCTATTGAAAATCTACCATATCACAAATCATTAAGAATTGTAATGAGTATGTATTAAATTTTATTCTTTTTTATTTTTTATAATTGGGTGATTCTTGTATTTTCTTTTTTTCTTCTTTTTTATTTTGTTTTATTTGTTATTTCTATTTTTCACTAGTTTGATTTGGAAAAAAATTGAAAGATTGTTGTGAGCTTGTTTGTTGTTTTTTTATTTCTAAAAGGTTTTTGTCTAGTTTATTGTTGGACTGTTTTTGTTATTTTATGGTTTATTTAAAGGGTTGTTTTGAGGTTGTTGTGAGGTTGTTTTGATATTATTTGTTGTTTTTAATTATTGTCAGATTGTTGTTGGGTTGTTTTTGTTATTTTATGATTATTGAAGGGTTATTATGAGGTTGAATGAAGTTATTTTAATGTTATTTATTGTTTTTTAATTGCTGAAGGTTGTTGTCAGGTTGTATGTTCATATTTTTTGATTGTCTCCAATTTTTTTTATAACTGTATTTTTAATTATTTTATTAACTTAAGTATTGTAAATTTTTTAATAAATGAGTGAATTAAAATTTTTAAAACTAAAATATATGATTTTTTTACTAAATAAATTCAATGAAACCTCCTATGTGGTGGTTCTGTTTATACTTTATAAAATAGAGGCAAGGAAATCTATTCGAATTGGTTGTTTCAGGTTATTGTTGGGTTGTTTTGCTATTTTTTAGTTTTTTCTAGTTGTTGTCATGTTGTTTTGAGGTTGTTTGTCCATATATTTTACTTGTTTTGAATTATTTTTTATGACTCTATTTTTCATTATTTTATTTCTTTATATATTACAAAATTTTGAGTAGATGATATTTAAGATAAGTACAAATTTTATGTTTTGTATTTGGTTTCTTCAAAGATATTAGAGATTATGTGTTATTAAGAAATTTCTACTAGTGGTATAAATAAAATAGATTTGAATGATTATTAGCGAAAAGGATAACACCATATTTTTTAATTTTTTTACGAAAAAATTAGTTTTGAGAAAAAAGTCAACCGTATTTTTGAAAAGTTTTTCCATTTTTAGTTTATTTTTGTAAAAACCCTAATGATTGATGTCCAACTCATAACATATATGCTCAAGTCTAGTCTTTTACCTCTCAGCTCTGTAAACTTAATGGAGACAAGGTATTTCTTTGGGTAATTTTTACTTGTGGTATCCAACTTTAAAACTATTGCTTATTATGGTATCTAAAATTTCTTTCATCACTTAAAACCGTCTCACCTTTAATTTTATTTCCAAGAAAATGTCTGTTTGTGCCCAAATAAAATTTCAGTCTATTTATAAGTTACACAGCCCAACCCATGAGAAGTCTCTAGAATTTTATGCTTTTAATATTAATGTTAATGTTACAGGGAACTAAAGAAGAGCTTGAGGATGAACGGATTAAAGCTTATAGAATCAACTAACGTTACAAGTTAAAGCTAAGAAGTTAAGAAAAGAATGCATATGAATCTTCTAGAATTTGTTGAGAAAATTTAGAGCTGAGATGAGGAAGATGCATGAAGTATCTAGAATTTTCTTAAGCTGAAAACTTAGTGATGAAGTAGGAAGAAAGCTCTAGAAGAAGAACTCTTTGTTCTCTGCTAACGTTGAGCTAGAGAAGCAAATAAATAAGAGCAAATTATAGGGAGTTAATGAAGGAATTATTACAAAATAGAAGAGTTACTGCAGAAATATCATAAAAGCATCAAGGGTCATCAACTTAAGGACACATCCAACGAATTAAACATAATCAATCAACTCCAAATCACAATAATCATTAAACAGCTCAAAATAGCCAATTTTTTTTTTTGCAACTTTCTTGTTTAAGTAATTTTCTGATTTTTGTCAATTTCCTATTTCTTTTAGTTAATCTCAACTTTATTTTCCCATTTTATCAAGCTTGTAAGCATTTCATCAATAAAATTCCTATTTTACAAATTATTTATTTTTTGTTCGCTATTTATTGCTAAAAGTCACAAAAATTCCCCGTTGGAACTCAAGCAAATTATGGTAAAGGCACTTGGGAACTTACGATTCATCTGAAGAACTCAGAATCTTATTGAGGAAGCAACTTTCCTCTGGCACGCTCACTTAATTGAGCTCGGTTGGTAAAAATTAGAGCAATAATCTTTTGGCACGCTCGGTAGGACTTGACATCTGGTTTGCCAAGAATTTATGCCAACAATCTTCTGGTATGTTTAGTGGGACACATTCCAACAAGATGTTCAAATTTAGAAATGGAGAAAAAACTTTTTGGGTTAGTAATCTGACTAATACGCATGTAAAAACAAATGTTATATTGCAACAAACTTATGGAGATTTGGTGCATGAGGATCAAACTTGGACCGAGGTACCAGCTTTTGGTTATACAAGTCAAAGTCCTAAAATCATTAATACTATGACTACAACTAGTGAGGGCACCAATGCCTAAATCATCTTCTCAGAAAGAATGAAACAAGTCTAATATTTAATATCATATATGAATAGTGCTTTTCAGGCCTCTATGTAAAATTCCTTCTAATAAATGAATAATGATGTTAATCAGAGCTTACAGGAGATAATAACTTCATTTGCTAAGATGAATAAGGCTTACTTGAAGCAAGGAAGTCAGAATGTTTCCCCAAGGGTGGTAGTTCTGCCCCAAGAAGAATCTAGACACTCAGTTGTTGCTAAGCCTAGTGATAAAGTTCAGATTATTGGTGGTGACAAGGAAAATCTAAGTTCTAAGCTTAGAATTCACAACCATGAGGGTGTTCAACAAGAAAAAGGCCTGAGAGGCAATATTTATCAAAGCTAGACACCATTTCATTAAGGGAAAACAACATTTTACCATAGCAATTTACAAGTTCCTCAAGGCCAAACACTAAATCCTCAAAACCAGGTGCAAAGCTCGGAGGGCAACATTTTATCTGAGGAAAAAGTAATTCCTCAGAGCCAAGTGTAGATTCCTAAAGGCCAAATGCCATTTCAACAAGGCTATATTCAAATTTTTTAAGAGAAGGATCAAGTTCCTCATGACTGTGTGCCTTCTCCTCAACCCCCAATGGTGGAAACAAACTTAAAAGCAGAAAAGGAAGCACAAGTGGCATTAATCGATCCTATCAATATGGATCTAAAGAACAAAATCAGAGAGAAAGAAAAGGTGGTTTAACCTTCCAACATGAATTATAATAAGTTTATAAGCTACTGAAGACTAGTCCCCTATAAGAAATTCTCAGCACCAAAGAAAAGACCTTTTGCACCAATTACATATAGAAATAGCTGCAGACTTAAGCTTAAGAGGGATAACAGGAGGCCACCATTAAAATTCAACAGGAAGTAACTAAGATTTGTGGTGCCCTCATCCATTCTACCAAATAAGCAGTAGCGTAGGGTGGAGCACAAGAAACTTCATTAGCTTGTAAGGAGACAAAATGAACAGGAGGTCCAACTTGAAATTAAAATTAAATTCAGGCCTAAAGCAATAAAGGATCCAATTTCAAACAAAGAGGACTTCATGACTCAGGAGGTTGAGGAATATATTATTGAAATTTCAAATACTCGAGGGCAAAAGACATAGCAATCCAGGCCATAAGGTTGGATTAATCTAAATTGGTGGTTGTTGAGAAATCATCTATGGATATGTTAAAACTAGCTGCGATTGGCATCTATGTTTCAACCTTCAATGCAATAATGGTTTTACCAATTAATATTACTGTTGATGGTAAGAAATCCCTCAATGCTTTCTTTATGGTGCGTTCTATTGTAATACTGAGTTCAAAGAGTAGTTGTGTTGCATGGAATTGTACTAAACTGCTATTAAGTCTAAGCAATTGAGGTGGTGTTGAAATGTTTCTTACTATGTGGGAAATGAAAAAAAATATATGATGAGTAACTGGCCTCAAGCTGGAAGTTTGCCACTTAGTACATAAAGTAATTAAATTTTGCTTTTTAGGTGTGTAAGCTTGATAGCCACTATTGTAAATAAATAAAATTTAGTTTTGCTAAATTTTAGTGTGTTATTGTTTGTTTTTGTGTGAAGTTTATTAGTTTACAAGTTAAGAATGCTGTGAACAGTAATTTTATAGAATTTCAGCAACAATTCTGCTGAAAATTAGCTATTATAATTTGAAAAATACGCAGTTGTGGTGCAAAGTGTGCTATGAACATTGATGCTATCAAAAGAGTGCTAAATAAAGCTTTTTATCAAAGCAACAAAGACTCTGTAAAATAAACATCATGCAAGTGCTAATACATAACCAAAAATGTCAACAGCTAAAAATTTCATTACAACATCAAATCACGTCTTAAATTAGGGCATAAAATATGCCAAAATATCACAGTATCTATCACAGGTGAAATAACAAATAAAGTCAGAAAAAAATTAAATGAAATCAACATCAAAGTCTATAAGAGTCTACTGAATATCCAGGTATTTATGTCTGGTCACCATGGCCTTTTGCTTCTAGTTCACCCACTTTGTGACTGCATTCTTCTTTTTCAACAAGGCTGCGGTACTTGGAAGTCCAATTCTTGTTCTTGAGTAACTTTTCCTTTTCTTCAAGACAATTCTTTTTGCCTCATATTCTGCCACAATCTTATTGAAATATGCCTCGGCCTTAGTTTCCATTTATTTGCTTCATTTTAGTTCGCAAGCAGAGGCAGCTACCTGGAGCATTTTCAATATTAACAAGTGTAAAAATGCTAAGGTGAACTTTTTAAGGTATTGAAAATGTATTCGTGCTCAGAATGAAATTTTTCATTGAAAATAGCTTTGGTGAAATTAAGATTAACTTGGCCAAAATGAGCTAAAAGATGGTATTTGTCCTGAAACTTTGATGAAATTACAACAAAAGTGTCTAAATTGATGAAAATGAACATAAAATAGCAATTTCATCAAGTGTCGTCAGATAGTATCAGGCATTTCTCAAGGGTGGCATGTCATTAATTCATTTAGGCCAAATGATGCAAAAATACAAAATAGCAAAATTACCCTAATAAAATGGAGAAATAAGGAGCAAGAAAGATATAAAATAACAATTTCATCAAGTATCATCAGACAGTATCAGGGTATTTCTCAAAGAAAAACATTTCATCAACTCATTTAGACTAAATGATGCAAAAATACAGAATCAGCAAAATTAACAAAATTTTCCTAATGAAATAAAGAGATAACAAGCAAGAAAGGCATAATAAGTCATTTGGTGAAATAACATGATGATTGCATCAGGGATTCTGTAAAGCTACTGTGTAAACAAGTAGCTAAGCTTGGCATTCATGCCAAGTGGCTGGTGAAAAATGATATTTTGCTTATAAACTTTGCAAAAACCGATGATCATCAATATGTGCACTAAGTCAAAGGCAAATTCATCAAATTCCTCAACAACCAATTCCTCAGGAGGGTTGTTGAGGAATAATGGCCAAGATTGAATTTTGAGATATGCTAGAATGCAACATTTTGGTTGATGAAATGCATGGGCCAATTAAAGTTTGTTGGTGAAATGATATAAAAACTTAAAATAATCGGGTACAAACATGGTTTTGGGCATTTGCATCAAGCTTTAGTCGAAACAAAAGGATTTCATCAGGTAGAAACCAAAGTTTGGTTTTACTTGGGCATAATAGGCCAAAATTGGCAAAGAAAAAAAAAAGTTTTGGGCTAAGCATGTTTACATCAACTAAAATTCAAATTGCATCAAGCAAATTTTTCCAATTTGGCATTTTCCCCTAGCAATTTGCTGGGTTTCACAAGGTTTCCACAAATGCACAATTTCACAAGGAAAAACATGGAATTAGTTTATAAATGGCAATGACATGATCATCCAATATTGTAAGCAAAAAGGTGAATGCTTATGTACAACATTGAGAAGTGCAATTGGTAATTTCACCAAATCATCATTAACAACATCACCAAAATACACAAAATATCTGCAAGGCTTCAGTATACTATAGCAAAAACAGCAGCTTGCAAATATGTGGTGCAGCATCATTATCATCAAGACAACTCGAGTTTCAAAGATAAAATGGCGGCAACACATGCCATTTTATCGATACACCATCCCCAAATTTTTGGTCATAAAAAAATTGCTTCAATTACACATTTCATCGAGCAATTTACCACCAATTGCACATTTCACAAACATATTGTTGCCAGTAGCACCAAGATTTATTCATGTTCACAGTGTACAACACACAAAACAAGAAATCAATTCCCGTTAAGACAGCAAATAGGGAAAGCAGGCTGAAAATTTCAAATTCACAAAATATAGTCATTTCCAAGTCAAAGTACATCAACGCAGGATGGTAAAATTCATTCAAAAGCCACAAAGAGCACAAAGATCGACAATTGATGCTTCAAGCATTAAGCATAACACCAAGGATCAACTCTGTCTCAATCAGGTCGACAATATCCATCTCAATGCATAACATAACAAATAAATGAATAAAGTGTACCTTTGGGTTTCTTTTTGAAATAAATCCTAATGGAGAGGAGTTCGGCTTGAGGAAATGCGCTAAAATTGCTTTGAGAAGCAGCAATTGATGGTGCGTCGAACCTCTTTAAAACACTGGCTTCGGTTTGGCAATGAACAGCAATATTGGCAGCCAAAGGTGTGGTGTCTTCGGCCTTGGCAGCAGCAGTGATCTGAGGCACAAAATTGGCTTCGGGCGAATGAAGACAGCCAGTGAAGGAGAAACAACGGCAGTAGTATTAGAGTTGAGCTCGCCTTTGCGATGAGCTCTGGTGGTGACAGCCTCAGCAACGGCGGGACTCTCTTCGGCTGTGGTGGAGTTGACAATGGCTTTAGCATGATTGACCATGCTGGAAGTGTGGTTGGGTCCAGTACTGGCAGCACTATTGGTGAATGCGTAGCGATGACCGGTAGAAAATTGATGAAGCCAGTGATGTTGATTGACAGTGGCAATGATAAGATAGCAAAACGTCGGTGGCAAGTGAAGACAAGGCAGCAAAGCCGATGGTAACGACGGTGTTGATGAGGGTGGCCTCTGTTTGACACAAAATAGTAGCGGTGGCAGCAAAAGAGGATGCGACTGAACTTTGGAAGCGATAGTGCAATGTGGGCGAGGTCGACAGCGGTTAGAGGAAAACTGATGAGCGATGCAAGGATTAGCGGCGATGATAGCTTGATTTTTCGGCCGGTGATGTGAAAGTGGTACCGGATGATAATGGTGAGATCGAGGGGCAGGCAGAGTAAGAGATGGTGACCGAAAGAGGGAGTTTGAAATATTTTGGAGGTGAATTTTCGGAGAAATTTGCGGTGGACCTGATTCACCGCGTAATTTAGGAACCATTCTATATATTTGAGGGGAAAAGGTTAGTGTCGCGGGTTGCGATGCAAACAGTGCATCGCAACCCGTGCACTAACCCCAAAAACCCAACCAATAATCCCAAATGTGAATGCCCCCCCGCGTATCATGGGGGGCATTTATGGAAAAAAAATTTGTGTCCATATTTGAGACATATGACGATTTGAAACATATGGCAGTTAATTTTTAACTTTAATAATAAAATAATTAATTATAATTATCTTATTTACTTAAAAATAAATGCTAATCTAAGGAACTTTTTCTTTTATAATGCAACCTACCATGTTTCTTTTTTTTTTTTTTACTTATTTTTTTTAAATTCTCATTGATATAGTTAAGTCTTATTTATTTATTTATTTTAAATATAAAGCAACTGTTATATATTTATTAAAGTTTTTATTTAAATTTAAATTTTACTTAAATGTTTTATTTAAATATAATGCAACTTTTTTATTTAAATTATGTATTTATTATTTATATATTTAATTTTAAATATTAAAGGAATAAAAAAATTGAAATAAAATGTGATATAGATTGCAGGTATTATTAATAAATTTTAATTTTAACTGTAAAAATGAAGCAACTAATTATAGTTAATTTAACACAAATATAGGTGTCTTTCCACATTATCCAATACATGAAATTACTAATTAATGCAAAGTCTTTTTAATTGAATACCAAGCTAATTTAATACATATATAATATATTGCAAAGAAAATATAATTAAATAGGTTGTACAAGTTATTCACTAACTTTTGTTATTTTTTAAAATACCATATATATCCATTATATTTAAAAATTTTGTGTAATGAAACGTTATGATAAAATTAGATTTTATACTTTAGATGAATAACTTCATATATTTATAACTCAAATGCAATAAGAAATCTAACCTATAAATAGTTATATAATTATTTTTCATCACTATCCTTTAACCTTGAAATTTAAGAAAAAAAAGTTTAATTCATTTTTAAAAATAAAAAAATTATATAATTTTAATGAAAATTTAATTACATAAAAAATTTATTGTACTTAAAAAAATAAAAATCAAACATGTTGACTTCTTTCTATAAGAAATCACTTTTTATTTAAAATTTCTATTCTATTATATTTAAAATAAATAAATAAAAAGACTTGACTATATTAATGAGAACCTTAGAAAATAAGTATTTTAAAAAAACAGAAATATTTCTTGGTGTATTTCAACGGGATTACAAAAGGTTCTATTTGAGACTGATGCCAAAGGTGCTGTAGATGCTTTTTACTCATCGGAGATGGACTTGTCTGACTTTGGAAATGTGATTTTGGATTGTATTAGTCTTAGCAAATAGGGGGTTGATTATTCAATTTCTCATGTAAGGCGTCAAGCTAATAGAAGTGCCCATTGTTTAGCAAAGGCTGCCTGTTATCATGCTTGTCCCATAGTGTTTTCTCGACCTCCTTCATTGTTGGAGGATTGCTTGTCTTTTGATCTGTTTTCTTCTTAATAAAGTGCTGTTCTGTGGTTAAAAAAAAAAAAAACAGAAATGTGCTATGTGGCATTATAAAAGGAAAATTACCTTAGGCTAGCATTTAATACAAATAATTTTTAACTAAATAACATATCTATGGTTAGTTGTTTTATTGTTAAAGTTAAAAATTAATTTGCCATGTGTTTTAAATTGCTATGTATTTGAAATATATAGGATGGTTCATAATCTTACGTGGTGGATCAGGTCCATCCAAGAATTTCTCGAATTTTCGGGCATTGTTAAGGTAAAGTTTGGGAAGTTTATGATGAAACAAAATTCTAATTTGAAAATAAATTAATTGGATTTCATTAATTTCTTTCAAATTTAAAATTCTAAACTTATTGAGTTAAAGGAAAACGAAGAAAAAGTGTTTAATGGGCTATTTCAGTCCATATAATTAGCTTGGGTCTGCCCCAAACTAATTATATGCGGGGCATTGTTTGTGCCCAAAATAGAATTTTAGTTCATTGACAAGTTACACAGCCCAACCCATGAGAAGTCTCCAGAATTTTGTGCTTTTAATGTTAATGTCAATGTTACAAGGAACTAAAGAACAGCTTGGGGAGGAAGGGATTGAAGCTTCTAGAATCAACTAACGTTACAAGCTAAAGCTAAGGAGCTAAGAAAAGAATGCAAGTGAATCTTCTAGAATTTGCTGAGAAAATTCAGAACTAAGCTGAGAATGATGCATAAAGTATCTAGAATTTTCTGAAGTAAAAAACTTGGTGATGAAGTAGCAAGAAAGCTCTAGAAGAAGCACTCTTTGTTTTCTACTAATGTTGAGATGGAAAGCAAATTAACAAGTGCAAGTTATAAGGAGTTAATAAAGAAATTATTGCAAAATTGAAGAGTTACTGTAAAGATATTATAAAAGCATAAAGAGTCATCAGCTCAAGGACACATCCAACCAACCAAACACAATCAATCAATTCCAAATTACAATAATTATCAGACAACTCAAAACATATATTTTTCTGCAACTTTCTTGTTTAAGCAATTTTCACATTTTCTTTGTCAATTTCCTATTTCTTTTAGTCAACTTTATTTTTCCATTTCATCAATAAAATTCTTGTTTTACAAATTGTTTATTTTCTGTTTGCTATTTACTGCTAAAAGTTACAAAAATTCCCATTAAAACTCAAACAAATTGTGATAAGAGTGCTTGAAAACTCATAATTAATTTGAAGAAGTCATAATCTTATTGAGGAAGTACCTTTCCTCTGACACACTCGCTTGATTGAGTCTGGTTGGTAAAAATTAGAGCAACAGTGCCCAAACTCATTTTTTAGCCGTCATTGATGATGTGGCATATATGTTAAGACTAATGTAATTGATAAAAATGTCACATATTAAAACATGTGGTGTCATATCATTTTAGTAGGACACGTGATGCTATGTCATCCTGTAAATTCTCTCTCATCCTTTAATTTTTAAAAATAAATTTAGCTTATTTTTTCTCTCACTCACTTTTTTCTTATATTATTTTTCTCTGGTTTTAATTCTTGAAACTGCTATCACCGTTAACCATCACCTCTCTATGGTGCTGTAGCTTGTCTTCTCCATCGAGCAAATAGTTTTTTCTCACTCATTTCGTAAAGAAAATTTGTCATTAACATAAGTTAAAATTATTGATACTAATGCAAATGAGTTTACCATTAATGGAACCCAAAACCAAAAAGAAGCAGCATCAACAAAGAACAAAAAAACATTAGAATAGACTTTTCTATGAGCAACAGTAGAAGTTGAAGAATCATAACCAGAAGGTGGCTTCAATGGATGGAACTTGCCACCATTAAAAAGCTCATCAACACATAAAGAAGTTCTATCTAACTGACCACTAAAATAAAACTCAAAATCAATATCATCATCAATATTTTTGAAATTAAAATCTCCATTTTCATTACTAATATTCTTGTTCATTTTTCTTTCTTTTGGAGTTCAAGGCCTCCATTTCCATATTAAGAAAGGGGCTTTAAAGGTTTGTCGGTTGTAAAGAAAGGGACTTTTTCACCTCTAGAATCGTCCAATAATAGCTTCCTCCAAAATTAAAAAATATATATATATACTTTGGTTCTTTTTGGAAGGGAAAGATTCAAAACAATCAAAATCAAGTAGAATTTTAAATTTTGATTATATGCAACTCTTGCATCAAAACAATAATCTTACCCAAACCAAGATTACATCACAAGCAAATTCACTTGACTAAAAACATGCATGATGGATCTCATTTTTAAATCAACAACTAACATAAAGCATCATGCCATAAAGCTTATAATCTAAGAGTTTAGTAACACTTATAAAACTTCCAAGTGTGTAGAACGCTTGATAAGCTTTAGGTTGTTGTGATTTACAAGATCTAAGCTCCTCAAATGTGAAGCCTCTAGCTTGAAACATACAAGTTGTACAAGAAATATCTTCAAAGATGATGGAGTACTACCCACAAGCCTCTCTTCTTTGACCTAAGATGCTTGTTAGAACTCCTCCAAGCTTGAATATGTGGGACTAAGTGATAAGCTCTAATGGATATCAATGGTGGATATGGACTTGTACAACTCTTGTACAACAATAGCCTTTGTCTTGAAAGTTTACAGCACTTATGATATTTTCTATTCTTTACACTTAGAACAAGAAGGAAGAAGATAATATCAACCATTTTCTCTCTTTTATAAGAATATTAAAATGTCTCTCAAATGAGCATTAGTGTATTGTCTCTACACCACCCACTAACTTAAACTCATCCATTTGATAATAGTTTGAGTGTCTCACACTCAAGCTACATGCATGAGTTAGCTTGAGTGTTTTACACTCAAGCTACATGCATATGATAGTTTGAGTATCTCACACTCTAACTATATACATGGATAGCTTTATGTTATAAGTGGGATTAGTTTGATTACAAGGATAACCTTAGGCTTTGACTTCATTAACTCTTAATGAGTTGGGCTAAGTTTATCGGTTTGTTTAACACTTAAACAAGTCCCACACCAAACTAAATAAGACAACTCATGGCCCTTATTTAAATTTTTTAAATAAAGCCCAACTTTAATCCACTATTAATAATACATATGGTCCATCTCATGGCCCATATCCATACTACTATTTGGAGGTAAATATTAATTTAGTCCTTGAACTTAATATCACATATTAAATTAAGTCCAAATTAATATTTATGTAATTACAATTAGTCCCAACCTTTGAATTTAGATTTTGGGATATGCTAGATCTCTGCACATGCGCAAATCTAATTCAATTTAATTTAATTAATTACTTAAACTCTTTAATTAATAATTAAATCAATAATTATCTTCATATGTGCAACTCTTATGTGTGTGACTTACTAGGTTCAAGTCTAAATGGCAATGGAAAATAATATTAACACTTAATATTATGGAAACACTTTTTCATGCTAAATGTGAAAATCTCAATTAATCACATTTAGTTCCCATAAGTCGTGAGTGATATCTAGCATAGTTATCACGACTATCCAATTAGAAATGAATGCTATATGTAGATCCACAAAAACCATATAACATAATTACTATGCACTAAATATCCCTTCATTACAAGATTTTAATATCGGCTAGAGTCATGGTTTAGTCAAACTCTAATTGCCTCAATCACATGACCTCATCTTTAGTTCAATTCTCGATAAAAATATAACTACGACTAGAAACTCTTTTCTAACACCGAAACTCTTTTCGAGTAAGTCGAGTTTGACCTGGCCATGTACTTATTCATCAAGAATAACTTAGATAGGATAGGATCTTATCCCGGTTTACTTCAGGTAATGAATTCCATCTTGGCCGCTCACTCATCCCTACATACAACCAACTAGAGCCATCACACGCCATATACCCATACATGACTAGCACAGGTATGTAAGCGGTAACAAACTCTAACCAACCATATGTGAATGACCATGTCACCTCAGGTCAAAGGACCATATTCACTATTATGTCTAAGATTGTGATTGTTGACAAAAGTGAATTTTCATGCAATCATAAATCTTACATCACAGTTTGATCCACCCATCACATGAGTATCCATATGTCTATTCTAATATCTCATATCAGGTAGCATGAGACTCACAACCTCTTACTATCGATATCATATACCGATCAAGGAAAATAGACAGAGATGATAGTCTAGGGATAAAATATAAAGATTAACGGACTTTATGATTATCACATATTGATCAAGAAAAATACAAAGATTAACGGATCCAATGATAAAAAAAAGTAGAGAAATAAGAAATTTTTCATTGAAAAAACCTATAACAAGAGAACAAACTTATGAATATATGTTGGTAATGGGGACAACCGAGGTAATCTTGATATAGCTATGGTTTAGTGGTGGTGGTGATGGCAGTGGCTTAGAGAAAATAAAAAAGCTAACGAAGTAGTAAAAAGAGAGAAAAAAAAGAAGATGATAGCGGTGGTGATGGCTAGAAGGATTGGAAGATAATACTATATAATTAAAATTATAGATGAAAAGAAAATAAAAAAAATAGATGAAGATAGTAAAACTGAATGGATGAATAGAAGAGAGGCGGTGGTTGAAAGAATAAGAAGTGATTATTACGGTTGTGGAGAGGATTGTGAAAGGTATATATATCATTTCAAAATGATGTAGTTTTGAGATAAGACTATGTAGTTTTAAAAACTATATAGTTTTGAAACTATATTTATTAATTTTAACATAGTTTTGAAACTATATTTATTAATTTGAAGTTATAATTGATATTTACTTACTACAAATATTTAATAATTTAAAATTTATTTATTTAATGTAAATTTTTAACATTAAAATTATATAATTTTAGCATCAATACATAATTATTTATTAGTATTATATAATATTTGCTTAATATAATATTTGCTTAATATAATATTTACTTTATAATTAAAATTGCATACACCTAATACTAGGGATGTGCATGGCTTCCGAGATGACCGAACCGCAAACCGAACCAATCCAATTCGGTTCTATTTGGTTTGATTATTCAGCATTTTTAATTTTTTAGAACCGAACTAAAATTTGATTTGGTTCAGTTTTGTATATAAAAAATTCGGTTAACCGAACCAACATATTTTTTTTATTTTTATATATTTCAAAAACATTTAAAAAATATATAATAATTTAATATACAAATAATTAATAATTATAAAAATTTTGATTCGGTTCGGTTTTCAATTAACTCTATTCGGTTATTTCAGTTCGGTCAGAAAAACTCTCAAAACTGACCGAACCGACTGATTGCACACCCCTACCTAATACTAACACTCACTAATTTACACCATAAAATTAATTAATTTTATTATATGAAGTTTTTTTTTATTATACTTAACAATTTAAATTATATTTACTTAAAACTAATATTAATTTATGTTAAAATTATGTGATATTAAAAAACTACTTAATTTTATTAATTCTAGTACTAATTTACATAAAAACTTAGTAATTAATAATTAAATTATATTTATTTAATACTAATGGTAATTGACCAACAAAACTATGTAACTTTGTCATTAAATTACACAATTTTCTACTATACTTAATAATTTAAATTAATATTATACTTACATAATATTATATGAGTATTATATAATATTTTTAAATATTATATTTATTAAATAATTTAAATTATAGGTAATTAAAAATAACATCTAATATAAAAATTTATAATAAATTATCTTTATTTAAGGGAAAAGTACAAAATTTGACCCTGTAGTTTCAGAGTTTGACAAAAGTGGTCCTGTGGTTATTTCCGTAACACTTTACTACCCTGAGACTTGTGCCGTTAGTAGATGAAGGACAAATCCTGTAACACCGTCTGTGATGCTGACATGGCATCCAGCATGGCAACCATACAAGTGATAACGTGGCAGCCTCAAAACTAAAAAAAATAAATAAATAATTGGAGATGAACGACATCGTTCAGCTCCATTTCTTCTTAAGAGTAAAAATCCTAAGTCCCAAACCACTAAGCCAACTGAAATTTTCCAAATCGATAATATCTATTTCTCTCTAAACATCTACAATCACAACCATCTACCTGTAATTCAAACATCTATTATGAAATTGAAAACCTAAATTTATCTAATGAAGAAGACATCTAAGGAGACATTGTGATTCTGATTTAATTGCAAATTCTTATGGAAGACATCTAAGGAGAGACTTTATAGCATAGGGTACAAGGTATGTATATAGAACTTTGAAATAGTCCTATTTAGTATTTAGAAGGGCTAAAGGGTTCGGGTTAACGGGTTGGTAAACTGGGTACTGAGGAAGGAAGAACGGGTACTGTTTAGGGTTTATGGTTAGTGGAAACTTTTACTTTTTTTAATTTTTTACTTGTAACTTTATAGGAATCGTAGATTTTTTAAAACTTAGGCAACAGATTCTGTGCTCTTGTTTATATGCGCTATATATATAGTAACAAAATATTGCCTCATGCATTATCTGTGCTGTGAATATAGGCAATGGAGTCTGTGAATTTGCGGATTCACCATGAAGGATATTGGGTGAACAACCCAGAAATAGTATATGTTGGTAGGATAGTCAAAGAAATGCATGATTTTGATAGAGACCAGCTATCGTATTTTAGGTTGCAAGGGTATTGCAAATTATGGGGTTACAAGAGAGGCTATAGGATGTGGTTCAGATTATGGGGTATAAGTGGGAATGAGGCTATAGATGAGATAACAGGAGATAAACAAGTGAAATACATGTTGGAATATAACAGTGGATACCCATATGTTGAGATTTATTATGTTGAAAACTCTGATCCAGTGAGTATTGGGATTCCTGTAAATTCTCAGAATTCATCATTTATTTACAAGCCCTTCACTCCAGTTGAGAAAGAAGCAACACCTGGTCATGGAGGAGATAGTGAGTGTGAAATATTGGATGAAAATAAAAAAGTCAAGTTTTAATGTCTCTGAATTTGAGTATGAAAGTCCAGATGAGGATGGGGTTGATGGGGCTGACAATATTTGTGAGAATGAACCTAAGAATGTTGCTGAGAATGTTGTTGATAATGAAAGTCATAAAGCAGCTGACTGTGCTTCTAAAAAAAAAGGTCACAAGACTGCTGTAAACCTTGATGACATTGATGGTGAGAGTTGGGTGAAGATGGGCCAGAGAATACTAGTAGAAATGATGGTGAGAATATTGCTGATGGTGCACACCTTGATGACATTGATGGTGAGAGTTGGGGTAAAGATGGACCAGAGAATACTGGTGAAAATGATGGTGAGAATCTTACTGATGGTGCACAATAGAATGCAAGTTTGTTAGGTGAAATATGGGACAGTGATTCTCAGGGAACTAATTATTGTCCTACTGAGTGCAGTCATGAGAGCTCAACTGATTCAAGTTCTGAAGAAGTCAGTAGCATGTATGATGACATGGAGGGCAGTGATGATGACATTTTTGCAAATATACCAGGTTTTGCAAATAATGAGGAACAAGCAGCTAGGGAACAATAAAATGGTGAAGAATAAGTTGGGGAACAACCACCTAATACAGTAAGAGATTTAAATGACACAGATTTTGATGAGTTTAATGAGCCAGAAATTGATACTAATGACTTTAGAAGTCTCAAAGGGTCAGATGATGAAGGTGGGGAATTGTATCCAGATTTTAATGAGGAAATAGGAATGAAGGATCCTAACCTATGCAAGGGTACGCGATTTTCCAATCGTAACATATTTCGTCAGGCTTTGAGAGAGTGGGCTATTAAGAGAGGTTACAGCTATGTTCTCAACAAAAATACTTCTGAGAGGGTAACTGCCTTATGTAAAGTCAAATGTGGATTTAGAATTCATGCATCAAGGTTGAGAGGGTCCAACACATTCCAAATTAAAACGTTCAAGCCTAATCATCAGTGTCCACG
>CATIWO010166298.1:0-13239 GCA_949673435.1 Macaranga tanarius
AAATTATGTTCTACTCACCAGTAGGTGGCAAAGTGTTCTTGACAAAGATGAATATAGCCTTCTCAGCACTGAGCTTTATTCTCTTCCGGACCACATAAACGAATTGTCCGACAGTCAGATCAGCAGGAACCAGATATCTGCATCCAATGTTATGCCATAATTAATTAGAATTATGTTTCACAGAACTAGCCGAAAGGAATTTGCCAGACACAATAAAGCTCAATAAAATGCCGACAACAATTGTGTAAAATTGCAGGGGAAGCCTCAACAGCTCAAGCTTCCAAGTTAAGCAGGTGCCCTTTCAAAATTTAAAGCACCTTTCCTGACAGCTTTCTTCTAAGTAAATGGAAATTAACACAAAAATGTGTGTGAATGTAATATGTAAATGTTATATGCTTATGAATACAACAAAAAATCACGTTTCTACAAAAATCACCCAAAAAAACTATGCCATGTGCAAAACTATATTAAAAAAGACAGTCATATACCATGAACAAGTAGGAAAGATATCAGAGCATTAACCTCTAAACCCAAAGAAGCATAAACTATTTATGCCTTTCATTGAGATGCTCACACAAATTTATAGTAGTTGAACGACACTTTTTCTATCAGCTAAATACTTTACACCTTTCTATTAGATAGCTGGAGCTTGATAAATTGATATGCCTTTCTCCAAATTTAGTCCCCTTTTGTTTTTGTTATAGTATTCTTGTGCTATAAAAGTGATGCATCATTTTAAATATTGTACCACGAAGCCAAGGGCTATCCTTCCAACAGGCCTATTTGTTAGTATACAATTTCAAGCAACCCAGAATGCTCATAAAACCACAGGCAAATCAAGAATCAAACGGCAACACATGAAAAAACACACACTTTATATAAATAAAAAAACACATGCAATAATTAACAAATATCACTAACTTCTTTTTGTCAATGTCAGGTATGTCACTTCTCTCAGCCCTCTCCACAATAACCTGTGCAATACAAGAAAAAAGATATGATAAAATTGAATAAAAACATTGCACACAATATGCATAACATAGAAAACTTCATCTTAATATGCATGACATAGAAAACTTCCTCTCCGATGAAAAATAGGCAATTTTCATACCGGTATTCTGTCAGGATATTTCTCCCTAATGCGAGCTGATTCTGCCTGCCTCCTTTCTGCATGCATGCAGAGGGAGAAAAGTTAGCTAAAAATTTCAATACATGAATAGCAAGCAAGTCGCAAAGGCTTACATATAACCAAAGCAATGTAGTATAAATACGGAAGCTTTTTATAATCATATAAGAGTTCTAAATTAACCATAAAAGGTGTGCTAGGTATTATACATTAATGAGAAAAAGAATTATATAGTGGAAGAAACAAGAAAATTGAACCATAATGATTGGTTACATAGGGTATTAGCTGCGCATGCGGTACTATGTTGTGTGAAATGTCATGACAAGTATAATGGGAACAGACCGATAATGCAAAGAGAAGATGAGATTTGGATGGAAAGAAAGTAATTGCAGTGGAAGGCTTTTCTCAAAGTTCACAGATAAAAAACATGCATTAGAAGGTAAATAGTTTCTGTTATGTATTGACATTGGTATCATAAAAAAATTTACAATTCCAAAGTACATCTCAATCGACTGTGTCATTACTCAGTCTATAATTTGACGTCATGCATTACACATTTGTTTATATAGCAACGATATGAACCAGCCCATATCTCTCATATGTCAGGTTACTTGCTAATGGTCCAACTTTCAATATGAACGCCAATTGCAATTTGCTAGATCCAGCCTCATAAATAAAGTTAAAATCCTGACCTTCTTAGTACATACACCTAAAACTCATAAAACTAACTGAATTCCTTTTGGTGGTTGTTTCACATAATCCTGAAGATCTCTCTTAACAAGTTGATAGATGTTAATAAACCAGAAGACCCAAATTCCATATTAGAGGATAATCCACATATTTCTCAAGATCAAAGATGTCCATATTCCAAAACACCCAAAATTCCAGTAATCATTTAAAGATCATTCAAAAGCTTCCAATTTTATAGAACAAAAACCATATTACGTGGTCAACCCGACAAGAAAATCCCAGTCTAAGACTATTGTTATCTTCTTTGATTAGCAGATCACAACATGAATTTAACAGATAAGAACATGATTGAAATTGGGGGAAAAAAGATCTACTCATTAATGACATTTAATTGAACATAAAGATTTTATCAAAATCAACAAAAACCCACATCATAAAATCCAAAATCAAACACAAAATGAACCCAAAATCAAAAGAAAACAAAAAGAACCCAAAATCAAAAGAAAACAAAAATAACAATCTCCAATACTGAGAGAAGAGGGAGAACCTAGAGGATGTTCCAACTTGAAGCAGCTCTTGGCCATGGCTTTGAAATAGCTTTCTTGTGGTAATTAGCAAATTAGGGATTGAATGAAAATTAGGGTTTGTTTCCTTTTGAGAGATTTTTGCGAAGTGAAATGATTCAATCGGTGCCCAAAGAAACCTTTCCTTTTACTCTTTGTTGATTCGCGTTACGGTAACAAAAGAGAAGTCGTGCGAGAATCAATTGCTAAAGTTTTAAACGACACCGTTTAGTTAAACTTCTATTCAATTATAAAATTACAAACGTCACAAATGACAAAACAATAACGGACCTGTATGGCATTGCTGTTGAATTCTAATGTTGCTGATTTGAAAAGTGATGATTCAAAAAGTGCTGATGAAAAAAATAATTTAGTTGTTTGGTAATAAATCTAAAAAGTGTTATTTTATTAATAAATCTATTTGATTAAAATTATTGTAAAAGTGTTGTTTAAGGTGAAATGACTAAAAATAATAAATACTTTAAAAAAATGTAATTTTGATATTTATTTATGTTAATAATTAATAAATTATTTTTAATAGTTATTAATTTTTAATAACACGTACATTTTTTTTCTAAAAATATTATATTTTTTTGACAGTGTATGAATAGTACTATTTATCAAATTACTATTTCGATGTCCGTTTCCGAAACGGATTGTGACATAAAATTTTACGTAATTTTCTCTTCCTCGTGTTATATTTTTTTTTCCATAATAACACTTTTACCAGGAAAATGTTGAATAAGTGAGAAAAATAAAAGAATATTATATAGTGGTATTATTGTAATTCAAAAATTTAATAGGGGTATTTTTGAGATCAAAAATAAAAAATTGCTATTTCTAACCAGCTTTTTTCAAAAAGCATCATTTACTTACTTTTTTCAAAACGGAGTTTTGACTCTTTAAAACTCAGTTTCGTCCTTAACCAAACACTAAGAAAAAATCACTTTTCTTCTCAAACCAGCTTTTTTCTCCTTGAAACACAATACCTAACGGAGCCAACATGTATATGCAAATCAGTGCTAAAATTGGTTATGAATTTTGCTAAATTTCAACTTCGTAATTAGATTTTCTTCTATTTCTTTTTCATAACAATTATGTCTAAGGAAATTCTATGGTGACTTTATTTTTTACTTTATTTTTATTTTATTTTTATTGTCATTGGATAAAAGTATATTGAATCATCCAACTATGATTATTAACAAAGTAGAGTTTACTTTGTAAAAAATAAAGTAACCATATACATATACTATACCAAATATATGATTCACTAATTAAGTGTCTATATAATTAGGTTTGTTTTTTTTATAATAATTACGTTCTATTTTTTTTCAAATTATAGAATATATTTTTGTTTTTAATATATATATATATATATATATATATATATATATATATATATATTAAGAACAAAAATATAAAATTATGGTAATTTAGTAAAGATGTGTTAACCTATATAACTCATACCCATACATACTCTATAATGAATATAACAATTAGGTCTATTTAACTAACATTAAAAAATTAAACGTTTAAATAACAAAAATTAGAAAATTCAAACACCATAAATGGACTTTTTTTCCTTTAAAAGTTGAATTGGCTTGAACTAAGAATCGGATAAATTAGGGATGAGCACAGGTCGAAGAAATCTAGTGGTTAAAAATCTTCAGAAGCGTACTAAATTTTGAAAATAATAAAAATAAAATCCCCAATACTAGTACCATATTTAAACATCTCCATATCATACGATTTTATTTTTTGATACAGTTCAGTTCAAAAATTTGGGTCTTTTAAAATAATTTGATACAATACGGTTCAAAATGAATATTTGAAAATTTAAACACTTTTAACAATCTATACTTTTTATAAACAAAATCATAACTAATTTTTTAAAAAATTACAAAACTAAAATTCATCTAAAATATAAAATAAAAAATTACAAAACTAAAATTCATCTAAAATATAAAATAAAAATATACAATCAATTTATGTCTAGTACGAATATTAATTTTTGAAAAAAAAAAATACATCTCAATATGTTATTTTTTATTACATTAATATATAGTAGGTATTTTAATATGTAAATTTTAATTAATTGCATATATTTAGTTATAATTTAATTACATATTCAACATATAACAATCCTTATATATGGTATGTTGTATTTTTAATTTATATGTAAAAATCAATTTATTTTTATCATGAATTTTATACATACACACGCATAAATTTTATACATACATACACACACATATATTTTCGGTACTAAATTCATTCTCGATTTACAGATTTACAAATATCTAAAACCATACCAAAGTATTCTTTTAATTTGATTTTGTTTAGTTCGAGATTAAAATTATACAATTCATACAATTCGGTTTGGGTCTTCTATACAATTCGAAAATTTCTCTGTTCTGTGCTCAGCTTTAGAATAAATTGAATTTGAACATATATTATCAATTTGTATCTATTATGATTTAATATTTTATATATAGATTACATTTTTATATATAAATATAAATTAAAATATAAAATGTAGAAATATGTCTTTCAATAAAATAGATTTGACAGAGAATTTCAAAAAATGTGTAATTGATTGGACACAACCAACTGCACTAAAAGAAAAAGAATAGAGTTTGCTTTCATGTACCAAAAATATACTTTATTTCATATTGTTTCTAATAAAATTATTTTCTGGGTTTTTTTTCTTTCTTTCTTTTAAATTGTTAATGTTTCTTGTAATTTCTTGAATGTTGTTAAAGAAAATTTGCATTTTAGTTCTAAAAAATCCACGACATATAAGTAAAAGAAATAACTAGAATTAATATCTAAACAAAAAACTAAAATCAATTAACTTAGAACTCAACCAATAGAAAACGTTAAAGTTTGGGTTTGTTTCACTAGTTAGAACTAATTTATAGAATTAATTAACTAATAATTCACTGATTACAGTTAAGGGTAAGTTGTTCTATAATGTGTAAAGTTTCTTTCGAAATCAATTAAGCATACTAAAATTAATTACTAATCTATTTTCATGGTTATTAGTTAATCAAACTTTATTAAATTTTTTAACAATTCATTACTACGAAAATTCACATAACTTAGTGGTCGAATTGTCAAAGTTCTATGAGTTAGAAGTTAATAGATAACTCAACTTTAATTACTAGCAATTTACCTATAAACATGCAAACAATTGGGCTCTTAATTAAATACAAGGCATTAAACATAATTCATAAAAATTTGAGTAATTTACTAACACCCCCTGAGGTTTGGCCAAACTCACTAGTCCATCCTTATATTTTTAAAAGTCAATTAATAACCCCATCAGGTTGAATTTTATTAACTATTGCCCCCTTCTGCTAACTAAATACCCCTCAGGTTTGATATTTTTATTGTAAACTTTAGGGGATTTTTAGTTAGCGGAAGGGGAAATACTTAATAAAATCAAACCTGATGGGGTATTTAGTTGACTTTTAAAAATATAGGGACGAACTAGTGAATTAGAATAAACCTTAGGGGGTATTAGTAAATTACCCTAAAAATTGACTGAAAATCAGTTTATTGATAGAGAAATAAAAATTCCAATATGATCCTAACTAGCTAAAACTAAACCTTAAACTAATTTAATTGTTCATAATGAAAATCTCTAATACAACGAACAATCTAAACAAGAAGATAAGAACTCGTTTTTGTCAAGCACTTACAATCTTAAATCCTTACATTTCAATCCTTGTTTTTTTTTTTATTATTATTGCCATCTTCGGAATGATTTTTCTTCAAGTTTCTACCCTTTTTATACTCCTTCTTATCTTAGGGCATCATGGACTTTTATTTCCCAAAAATTTCAAGTCCAAAAAGAAGAAAAATGATAAAACACGTGCAGCACTGCAACACTCTAGAACAGTGCCGCGACACTCTCCTTTTTGTCCCAAGCAAATTTCAATCAATTCTAAGGCAGCTGAAATTATCAAAATACCCCTGCAACCAATAAAAACACATATGAGTAAAGAATTGACAAAAATAAGAATATTAACTAAATTGTAACTAAATATTAATCTAATATTAATAAAATTTCACTAAAAATCTTAATTTAAACAACTAAGAACTATATATATCATTAAATAAGCTTTTTGGAAAAAAGAGTATAATATAAGTTGCAAGATTTTTGCTAGAAAATTAACACTATGATAGCACAAGAAATGGCAAAAATTCTTATTGGTAATATATACATGAAGGAAAAATAAAGAAAGATAATATTTATATAAGAAAAAAAGCCATAAATACACTTGTACAATAGTGCTGCAAATAAAAGATTTGTAATTTGGCATATGAAGAAGTCAAATACATATATGACTGCTGTAACACCCGCATCCTAAGGCACATATACTTTCATAATGCATTTCATTACATATAGATTAGAGGATGTAATTAATTTAAAATTAGGTATGTTTATGAATTATGGATGAGGACCTAATTGTAAGAAAAATTAGAGTAGATTGCCACAATTGAAAGCTTAGGGGTCAATGTGCAATATCCACACCTCATTAAAGTGAAGTGGATATTTTGGTGATATTTTTTTATCTAAAAGCTTCTTGAATTTTAGCCATATGTATGGTGATGTGGGAGTGCACGTGTATAGTATTATGTGGGTGCATGTGTGTGGTGTGTGTGAGTGCACATGTGTATGCTGATGTGTGTGGGAAGGTGTAAGGAATTGATAGGGTAAGAAACTTTATATAGAAGAAGGCATGGGATTCTTGAGAGGATTTAGAGAAAATTGATAATTGATTGTATCATTTGGCAAGAGTTTTGAGAACCCTAAGAACATGTAGAGAGCTTGAAGATTGAAATTGGTAAGTCCATGCTTACACTTTGATTTATTGAAGTTAAGTTTTGTTAATTGTGAAAGTCATGCTCTATTTTTGAATTTTTTAGTATTAGAGTTTTTATCATAGCTTGCATTGTAGAACTCCAATTTGAGTAAGATTTGATGATCTGGAAACTTTAAGGTGTCTTCTACAACTCTTATGTTTTGATATTGAGCTAAATCTATCTCTAATAGGGTCTAACAGAGCTCGATATTTTATTGCTCACTCTAATTACTTGTATGACCTGGTAATGTTCAAAAATTCATAATTTATTATATAAACATCCAAATTGATTAATTTTAATTAGGAATTAAAATAGACCCATAATCCTAGCTTTAGTTTTAAAATAGGAGCTAAATAATTTGTGTGCATAATTTTAGAGCATATCAAATTTAGGTGATAGATTGCACTAATTGAGTTAAAGTGCAAGAGTAATGAATTGTATGTGTGTTTGATACATGGTTATGTATAGGAGTTACAAGGGACAAGGAATATATAATCAACTAGAGAAAATCATACTTATTAAAGATTAGGAAGCATTTTTGGTAAGTAGTTACTAATATAATATATATATATATATATATATATATATATATATATATATATAATTGGTTTCTCTTAAATATTATAATTGTAATGTTATATGTATATTATTTTGGTTAATTGGATAAGTTATATGATTGTTATATTTGAGGAGTTAAATGAGTGGTGACCTTAATTATATGCAATGAAAAATTAATGTTGTTAAAAAGGGAATAGGTTTTATAATGATTGAGTCTTGTATATGAGTATTAAATATTATGAGATATGTTGAATGGATGTAATATGGAGTAATATTGCATTAGTTATATCAATGATAGTTTATGTGTGCGATTTGTATAAAATTATAATGAGAATGGAAGTGATTTATGAGTTTAAATAGTATGGTTGAGTAACTGAGTTATTGTTATGAGAAAATAATAAGTGTGTTAGATGAATTTATAATTCTGGGGTTGTGCTATGAAATGTAGTTAATATTATGGTATGATAAAAGTTGATTAATGATTACACATCCTGTGGGTTTTATATATGTATTATGAGATGTATTAATTTTGAGACTTATGATTGAATGTGTTGTGAATTTGGGTATGGCTATTGGAATGTGAATGATGTATACATATATGAATTTTGAAAGAATATGTGAAATGTGAGATATATGTGTGACAGTGAAGACTGAGCCGGGCAAATAACCTCCACTGATTGTGAGATATGGAAAAGCTGATCCAGACGGATAGCTACCCATAATTAATGTGTGAAAGTGAGATCTGAGACTAAGCCGGGTGAATAGTCTCAGTAGTGGCCACATGTGAAAATTATGATTGTGAGATATGAGAAAGCTGAGCCAGGCAGATAGCTACCCAAAATTAATATGTAAGGGTGAGATCTGAGACTGAGCCGGGCAAATAGTCTAAGTATATGGCCACATATGAAAATTGTGATTGTGAGAAATAAGCCAAAATTAGCTAAGTGTGAGGCAATTGTGTGACAATGGTTCCGGCTAGATACCAGATAATGATGTTGAGATATGAATGCTTGAGTTTTATGTGAATCTTTATAAGATGTTATCTTCTATAGTTGAGATGAATGCAAATATTAAACAAAGTGTTGAAATATGGGATTATGTAATGGAAGCATTCTTAGTTGTTGCTTATATTTATACTCTCCCACTTGAATTAATAATTTGTGAACATTTGAAAGAATGTTTGCATGTGCATATGTGATTATATATTCTTTTAGTTATGTTACTTAAATATGTATACATAGTTGTGGAATAAGGAAATTGATATACATAGGGTATGTCTTAAATATAAGCTAAACTTTGTATACTTTGTGTATATTTTTAGTATACTTTCTGTATATGTTCAATATATTTTCTGTATATAATTGGTATATATTTGATATAAAAGAGTGTTTGGGATTAAAGTTATGAATAATGAAAATATGTGTGTTATACTTTGGTTGAGGAATCATAATTTGTATATTTTGGCTTATTTTTTATGAAATCTCAATCTACTATAAGTTTAACTTAAGTGCCTCTTAATATATAATTATTTTAAATGTGATTGAGTGTAATTTGGACTCCTCACAATCGTGATGGGTACCTCATGATCGTGAGCAATCTAGTCACGACCATGAGGAGGGGATTATGAGCAATGCAGGCTAAAGTGAATAGTAAAAGGGCCTCTTCTCACAATCGTGACACTTCTGGTCACTATCATGACACTTCTAGTCACGATTGTGAGGACAAACCATAAGAGGCGCGGGGTACTCTATAATAGCTTAATCTTATGGTTCTTAATTAGCCTCATCTTCTTGTTATGATTAAAGCTCTCAAGCTTACAATCATAATACACCTCTAAGTTATATTAAAGGCTTAAGTTATAGACTATGAACATTATAAAAGGTAATTGCCACTATTTAAGAAATAAGAAGGGTTTAAGATGTCTATCTTTACTTATTAAACCTTTGGTGTATTCATGAATTTAATGCTTAGCTTAATTAGTTCTTGAGAAGCTAATATATATAACTGTATTAGTGATTACTTACTGAGTAGCAAGCTCACCCCTTTGTATCTATATTTTTCAAGATAAGCAATAGTTGAGTTGAAGTCTGCATACCATAGAGATACCAGGTGGGCCAGTGACGAGTCCGGTGTATGCATAATTAGATATTGCTATCATTTATGTCTGATGTCTGCACTCAAACTTCTTAATATATATTAGGAAGTTCTATTATAAGAAAGCATACTTGTAGAATGTTATATATGATGATAAGGGCATCAATGTTAATTTATGAAATATATATTATTTTGAAAAAAACATTGATTATGCCACGTGTTTAAGTGTCTGTTGGGAGTGTTACAACTGCATTTGAATTCCAAGTGACAAATTGAAAAGGTACTCCACTATCCTCAGTGAATTAATTAGAGTGACTGAACCCATTTTACAAATTAAAGAGAAAATCTTGAACAAATAGTAGATCAAGCAAATAATTTTCTCCATAAAAATGAATTTTTCTTCTCCATCAATATAGTCACAACTTATAAAATTGTAAGAGCTTACCTTAATCATCCAAAAAGTTAAGTTAAAACTTGTTGAGAAATAATGCTATATAATCACAAGAATAAAATGATCAAACAAGAAAAATAAAGAACACAGAATTTTAACGAGGTTCAGCAATATACCTACGTACTCAGGAGTGGAGCGGCTGATTTCTTATTAGAATTCAGAGAGAATAATCTCTAGGTTTACAAATACAATATATATAACCCATGGTACATTTACAAAATTATCCTGTTTCGCTCGCTTCGCTCCGCTCCAGCATCTGTCCCTTTATCCGGTATGAGCCATACACAATAATCTCTACCTTGACGAATATCAAGCCCCTTAGGAGATAAAACCATGGAGTTTCTCATTCACTAAAGTGGGTTGGGCTACCATGCTTGTCTAGTAACTAGAAACATTCAACAAGCCCAAGCAATGCATGAACTTGTTGATAATAATTGACTTGGTCAACATAGCAGCGGCATTCTCATTAGTATGAACCTTCTGTAACAGTATCTCACTAGATGCAATCAACTCTCTGATTTTGTAATATCTCACATCAATATGCTTAGTTCTAGCATGGTACACCTAGTTCTTATCCAAATAAATGGCACTTTGACTATCACAATGCAACTGAACTCCACCTTGCTCAATACCCAATTTTTTTACTAGCCCAGTAAGCCATAAAGCTTTTTTAGTAGCTTCAGCTACTGCCATGTACTCTACTTCAGTTGTAGATAATGCCATAATAGATTGAACTGTTGATTTCCAATATATAGGCCCTCCACCAAGAGTAAAAACATACGCAGTTGTAGACCTTCTATCATCCAAATCACCAGCATAGTCTAAATCCACATACCCTACAACCAAAGGATCATCTTGCTGACTGCCAAAAATAATACCATGCCCTACAGTACACTTTAGATACCTGAAAATCCACTTGATTGCTTCCCAATGTCACCTACCTGGTTTAGACATGTATTTATAAACTTTATTAACAGCATGAGCCAAATTAGGGCGGGTACATACCATTGTATACATCAAGTAGCCAACTATACTGGCATATAAAACCTTTGCCATATCTTTAATTTCCTTATCTGTCTTTGGGCATTGTTCTCAAGAAAGCTTATAATGATTTGCCAATGAAGTGTGCATTGTCTTTGCATTGCTCATCCCAAACCTATCTAACACTTTCTCAACATAGCCTTATTGAGATAACCACAGTTTTCTTGAGCCTCTATCTCTGTGAATCTCCACTCCAAGAATTTTTTTTGCAGTACCTAAGTCTTTCATATCAAATTTCTGGCTCAACAAAGCTTTCAAAGTAATGATATCATGCATATTCTTTGCAACAATCAATATGTCATCAACATATAGTAATAGAAAAATAAAAGAACCATCATCAAGGCTTTTAATATAGACACAACAATCATACTCACATCGCCTATAGCCAATCTGAATCATGTAGGAGTCAAACCACTTGTACCATTATCTTGGAGACTATTTCAACCCATACAGCGATTTCTTTGGACTGCACACCAGATGCTTATGTCCAAGTTTAGTGAACCCTTCTGGCCACTCCATGTAAATCTGCTACTCTAGATCACCATACAAAAAAGCAGTTTTAACATCCATCTGCTTTAAATGTAAATCCCAACTAGCTACTAACGCAAGCACTGCCCTGATTGAAGTATGTTTAACCACAGAAGAAAAAAATTCATCATAATCTATCCCTTTCTGTTGTGAAATTTCACCCCTTTGCTACCAATCGAGCCTTGAACTTTTTCTCTTCTTTTTCTAATAATGTTGGTTTCATTTTGTACACCCACTTGCACCCAATAGCCTTCTTTCCCTCAGGAAGCTGAACTAGATCCCATGTATGGTTTTTCTATAAAAACTCTATCTCCTCAACCATTGCACCCATCCATTTATCTTTCTCCTGGCTGGTGATAGCTCCTTGAAAAGTAACTGGATCATCAGTACTGATGAGAAGTGAAAAAGAGACCATGTCTTCAAAACCCAATCTACTTGGAGGCTTTACATTGGTGCGTCTCTATCTATCTCTGGCTAGATTATAGTTTTGCAGATCACCTGAAGTAGAACCTACAGGTGTTGGATTTGAACTCTTAACCCTTTCAGTTACTACTTGTAGCACCCTCAAGGTACCATATATACATGTCCACAATATAATTCCAACAGGTGGCATAAGAAAAATTTTCATAACTATCTCATAAATAGTTTTGTACAATGTACACAATATACACATTTTTACTAAACATATATGATGTTTTTACATAAACCAAAATGCCATATGCAAATGAAGATGCAATTGTCGACACCAAGCTCGCCTTTAGCCCACCTGAGATCACTATCAAATGCAGACTCCAAGTTTTATCTAACTAATCCTGAAAATTATGGATGCAAAGGGGGAGGGGGGTAAGCTTATTACTCAGTAAGTAATCATTAATATAATAATAATATATATTACCTTGTAACACATCAAAATACAAAGAGTCTGCTATAAGCAGATTTAAGACCTTGATTCAAAATATTCTCATTAATTGTACACACATCCAACAACTATAATATTTATACAGACTCTATCTTTATGAGTATAGTTTCATTCCCAATTGGAATTATACAATTTGGAAGTATATGGAATTAATTATGAATTTTTGAACACTAAAAGGTCATGCAGAGCAATTAGAGTGAGCAATAAAATGTCAAGTTTTATTAAACCATTATAATAATAGATTAAATAACTCAATATATAAAATTGTAAATGACTCTTTAAAGTTTCTTCAGCATTAAACCATGCTCCATTTAGAGTTTTATAGCTTAAATTATATTAAAAATACTGAGGCTGAAATTTCCAGGTTGCACACGGCCGTGTAGAATTTGCACACGGA
>CATIWO010166308.1:0-24765 GCA_949673435.1 Macaranga tanarius
AAAATTATTTAATTTTTATTAATTTATAAAATTATATATATAATTAATTATTAATTATTACTATCAATATATATTGGTTCAAGTACCAAAAAAAGATATCCAATTTTAATTTTATATATGAAGAAATAAATGTTAAAAAAATTTTATCTCTCTTATGAAGTTTATTGAGTTGGAATTCCATAATAATTAGAATTTTATAACTACTAAATATAAAAAATATCAAATTACAATATAATAATATTGTCATTTAAAATAAAAATAAAAATAAATAATAAATATTATATTAAATTTATAATTATTAATATTTATTTTTTTATCAATTGTATATTTACAATATATAAGAAATTTTTTTTGTGGAGAAAGATGTAAAGATGTGCTGAGAAAAAAAAAAAGACATATTATGTCGCATGTATTATGAATCCCTGGTTCATATTGCAATGTGGACAAGGGTCCATGATATAAGAACCCCGCTCGCAGCATCTTTATAACAAGAATTAGGCCTAAGTTATGTACACTTATTTAGCCACATGCATAATAGTGGTTAGGTCTTAATAAGGCTTATCGGCCTTATTTAAATTTATGAACTTGTATAGTGGTAACTGGGTCTAAAATAGGCCCATTATAATAAATCCACAACTCAAACCTAACAAATTAGCCGAAATAATGAATTAGCATCTACAATAAGAATTTAAAATATCATAGCAATATCAGTTAACAAATTCAAAATATGATAATGGTAGTGATCGATAAAATAGTAGGAAACTGATAATCAATATAATAACTATAGGCTTATGGCAAATGTCAAAATCACAGTTGGTTGAAATGACAAATAATACTAAAATTTTTTACAATAGCACATGGAAAATTTATTAGGAAAAACATTAACTGAAAATCCATGCATATTATATTCAATCTAATTGCATTGATTTTCATGAAAAATGGAAATCAAAAAGTGATATTTGCTTTATTTATGCCAATTAAAGGTCCTTCATGGCAAATACTCACAAGAAAAGATACATTGTATCATTTAATTAATTTTAAAAATCAAAAGTCCAAAGGAAAATATTAATAATAATAAAGAAATTCTTATACAGATTATGATTTCACCCTCAAATCTCCACCTTTAGGATTTAGGTGGCTAAAATGGTATATGGCATATTACAATTGGCAACTACTTGGTTAGCTGGACTAACTAGTTGAACTGAACTAGTAGGATGATTTGGGCTGGAAATGAGCAAACTCCAATAATTGTTACTTAACTAAGATTTCGTGAAGTGAATTGATTTGAACTTGGTCTAACAAGTTTTATTAAGTCTTTAACCTAATGAAATGAAGAACATGAAGAAATGAAATTAACATAATATTAGCCTAAAAAATATCATAAACAAAATGACTATTTTTTTTCTTAAAAATTACTTCTCAAAGTCTCCTATAGGTGGCTAAACTCCTAAAATAGGAGAGGATAAAGCACAAAAATATTCATATAATTAAGTTAAGAATTATTTAAGTATTTATTGTTATATAAATTTGGAATAATTTAGAGATAATTCTCTCCCTTTCTGGTCAGATAGAGCTCATCTAAAGCGTAAAACCAAATAATTTTTGTACTGGATGGCTCATTGAGACAATCGAGTTAACACTAAAGTAATCACCTCTTCAGTGAGCTGATGGATTTTTTAAGCTTTCTAACTTATGATTTGTATAGGCTTTTAGGTGCCATATGCATATAATTAATCAAGAATTCCAAAATTCAAGATACGCATATGATTAATCAAATTCTCACAGACTATCACCTGGTTAAAATTAATTAATAAATCATTGACTAAACTTAAGAACATATGATAAAATATGCAATACTAATATTCAATAGGTATTTCTATTTATTATTAAAGTTAATAGACTTTTTTAAAAAAATTTAAGTATAAATCTCCTCTAGGTCTCAAAATATTTAAACAAAATGTTAAATTTAACTCTTAAGCATGTATCATATCGCAATCTCAATGTACTTGAACATATGTAATGATACAATAATTATTGAAAGCATGTATCATATCCCAATCTCAATGTACTTGAACATATGTAATAATACAATAATTATTGAAAGCATTAAGCATAAAAGCAAAATTCATATATACAGAAATTATTCAGATCAGAACAAATAACATAGGTTCATTACATCTTTAAGCTACTAAGATAACTTTAGCACATAATAAATCTAGCTACTTATGCTAATGCAAACAAAATTAAAAAATATGAAAGCTCTTATAAACGTAAAGAATACAAAAGAAGAATAAGAAAACTCCCAATACTCCTATTGAATGAAAGCTCTTTTATTTGAGCTCCACGCTTGCAATTTTACAAACTACTCTAATGAAGCTCATAAGTTTATGCTATATTAATGAATGCTATGTGACATGTTGAATGATGATTCAGATGATGGATAAATAGTTTTTGCAGCCTCTTATGCTTCCTTTTATAGAGAATTAGAGAAGGCATAAGTTAGAAGTTGAATTTTGGAATCCTTGTCAAATTAGACTTACTTTGCACAATCTTGCCAAAAAAGTACACGGTCGTGCCCCTTAGAATGGATATTGTAGGATTTTGCTCATGCACATCATGCACTATCGCGCTAAGGTCATTGCATGAGCATGCTTCACAAATTGCTCACAAACTTACGTTTTACACGGCCATGCTGAATTGTTGCATTGTCGTGCTACCTCCTAAACTTGCTTTCCTATATGTTTTTGGTTTTCTTTGAGTTCATTTATCATTATAATGAACTTTTATCTTTTAACCTTGTAAATATAAGAATACACATCAAATGCACCTAATATAAATAGAATATAAATCAAATATGTAAAACTAAAACTAAATTCTAAATAACTTAAGGATTAATGCAAATCCAAAATCTATATGGATTATGTATTTTAAACCTAATCAAAAACCAAAAACATATAAAAATCCTGTATGAATAATAATAATTATTATTAATTATAATCCTTACTTTAGCTTAAAATTGTGCAATGATTAACATTTAATTAAATAATAATGCATAAAATATTTTAGAAATCAACTCAAAATATATTCACAATATGAAAACATCATTAGGCCAAGGTAGTTTTTGACTATTTGCTTATGGACTTAAGCTATTTTTTAGCCAATTGTGCCACTACCATTATTTCTGACACCGTTTCTTTTGATTTTGATGATTATTGGGCTTTAAAATTCTTTTCAGTTAAGCATAAAAATTGTGCTCTAACATATTAATGTTTAATTCTTTGGGATTTTACAAAAATAACCAAAAAGCGGTGAATTCTTTCAAAAAATACGGTTGACATTTTTTTCCTTTCAAACATATGGTTTTAACAAATTTTTTTTTTTAAAATATGGTATTTTTAAATATAACAACTACAATTTTCAAATTAAGAAACCAAATATGAAATAACTACTAGTTACCTATCTTATATATAACACTACTAGCAAATTTTAATAGCACATAATCTCTAATATATCTGAAGAAACCAAATACAACTAGAAAAAACCTGTTGAAGACTTTAGTCTTTCAATATTTATGTAATGCTTTAAGACTTATTTTGAATGATGAATGTTAATTGCTAGACTTATTACATATTTATTCTTGTCATATCTTTTGATTTATGAATCTTTTCTTTGTGATCCTACATGGTTTCTATCACTATTTTTATTTAATTATCACTTGATATATTATATACATTATCACACTCCCAAATATCAATTACCGTACACGTGGCATAAGATTTTTTTTTTTATAGTATATGAAATACATATATATCAAATCAAATAAAAGTTCTTATGTAATATACAACTTCTACCCAATATCATTTTTCTATAACACTCATGGCTAAAATATATTCATAATATCAATAAAACATGCGATATATGTATGCAAAGGAGGATGATGTCTAACTGCATCAAGCTTGCCTCTGGCCCACCTGATATCACTGTCAAATGCAGACTCCAAGTTTTATCTAACTAAATCCTAAAAATTATGGATGCAAAGGGGGTGAGTTTACTAGTTAGTAAGTAATCATTAATATAATAATAACATATATTAACCTTGTAACACATTAAACTACAAAGAGTCTACTATAAGCATGTTTCAAGACCTTAATTCAATATGTTCACATAAATTGTAGCCACATCCAAAAGTTATAATATTTATACAAACTCTATATTTATGAGTCTATTTCTATTTTCAACTAGAATTATATAATTTGGAAGTGTGTGGAATTAATTATGAATTTTTGAATACTAAAAGGTCATGCAAAGTAATCAGAGTAAGCAATAAAATTTCTAGCTCTGTTAGAGAATCTTAACGATAGATTCAACTCAAACTGAAAACATGAAAGTTGTAGGAAACTCTTTAAAGGTTTTTTATCTTTAAACCACGCTTCATTTGGAGTTATATAACTCAAGTTATATCAAAAATACTTAGGCTGAAATTTCCAGGTTACGCACGGCTGTGTAGAATTTGCACATGGCTGTGCATGAGTCCTTAAGTTTGGAACTCTGGACCTGCACGGCCGTGCCAAAAAGGTGCATGGCCGTGCCTGAGCCTTGAGATCAACATCTTGAACCTACACAGCTGTGCGAAAAAGGTGCATGGTCGTGCCTGAACTTTGAATTTAGAACCCTACCTACGCACGACTGTGCATTAAAGCCACATGGCCATGTCTAAAACCCTTTGCTATAACCACAACACCATAAAAAGATACTCAAACACCTAAACTCAATTTTTGGTGAAACATATTCAATAAATCACAATATTTCAAGTAATCCATAACCATTTCACAATATATTATTCTTTAAATAGCAAAACTCTTATTTATTTAACATCAACCAAACGTATACTAAAAGTATACCAACATTTACCAAGAGTGTGCACAAGGTATACACAATTCAACTAGATCCTTACTTCACTACATTACATTCACACTCTCCATTTCATATAACTCCAATTCAAAAATCTTGAACAAGTAATGTAAGAGCACATAATATGTTCACCATTCAATATCCTCATCACACACCTACACACACCCACATATACATATATATATATAAGAACAAACATACTTACAATCATTACTTCATTCTCTCACATTCATAACATTTTATTTAATCTTGTCAATGGACACTTAGTAAATCGACTTAATATCAACATTTTACGTATGTCGACGGTTACTTAGCCAATCGACATACTCAACAATTCATGTATGTCGACGGTCACTTAGCTAATCGACGGTCACTTAGCCAATCGACATACTCAACAATTTACATATGTCGACGGTCACTTAGCCAATCGACATAATCACATTTCACACTATTAATAGTCACTTAGCCAATCGACATAATCAACAATTCACGTATGTCAATGGTCACTTAACCAATCGACATATTCAATATTTAATATAGTCGACGGTCACTTAGCCAATCGACATAATCATATTTAACATAGTCGATGGTCACTTAGCCAATCGATATATTCATCACACATCATATCCATATTTACTCACAAATATAACATCATTTATACTCAATGGGCCAACTTAAGTTCACAATATATACCATTCACCCTATAATTTCAATACCATCATAACAATACATCAACTTCACTTATATCCTCACATCAATCAATATTCTTATATATAAATATACCATTCATATTCTAACATTATATTCATTTCACATCATTTTCAATATATTTAGTGAGTCACCACTCACCATTCAACCTCAATTCAATATTCTCATACCTATATATATATATATATATATCAGAGAGGGGACAGGATCGGGAACAGGGATAGTTTGAAAGAAAAAAGATGAAGATTTTATGCAGCCTACCTTATGCAGGTATCCACATAAAAGGGTAGGTACGTAAAATATTTTGAAAACTTCGTACCTACTGAGATACCTAGGAGGAGAACAATGTCTCGGTCCTGCTTTGTATCTAATACCTTCAGTACTACTGGAGATGCAGTTTGAACAGTAAAAACAGGTACTGTTAAGATTTGTACAGTAAAAACGGTTACTGTTTATCTTTTTAATGTAGATGCAGATGATGAATGATCACAAAAGCACCCTGCAGAAAAAATGACAGTTTTATAGGATGTATGCAGTTTGGCCACAAATCACCCTGTCAAGAAATAATATATATATATATATATATATATATATATATTATTTCTTGACAGGGTGATTTGTGTATATATATATATATATCATTTCTTACCATATTAATTGACTTACACAATTCACATGGTCACATAATTCACATTTAAATACTAAATCAATATATATATACATTATATCAATAATTACTTACCTCAAGTGCTTTCAACCCCTTTAGAAGTAAAGTTTCTCCTAGTGATTGATATCTCCTCTATCCTTATACTTGTCTACACATATTCATACATCAATACCACATAGCAAGCATTACCCTTGCATCTAACTCAACAAAATGAAACTAAGTGTCACCCCATACTCTAGGTTCAATATGCCCAAATAATTCCCACACATATCCAAAAATTATAAAAATATTACTGAAGCTATATCTATGAACTGGAATACTTGATTTGGACATTTATGGAATTAATTATGGATTTTTGAGAAAAATTGGGTAAAACAGAGGTGACAAACTGAGCACAAATATGTCAAGCTATGCCAGTTAGTCTTAATAGCAAAATCAACTCTGGCACAAACCATAAAAGTTGTAGGAGACTCTCTGAAGTTTTCAGAGCATTAAACCTTGCTCAAATCAGATGTCTATAACTTAAGATATGGCCAAAACAAGGAGACTGATGCAACATCCAAAACAGAACACGAATTTCAGCTTACAAAACCTAACTTTAAATAATCATAAATAAATACAAGACTTACATAAATGATGCTCAAACATTTTATAAATCTTATTAATCTCCCCAAAATAATTCTTAGATGTGCAGAGAATTTATCAAAATCTCTCAAAGCTATCAATAATTTTTCTTCTTCTTCCTCTCTAATGAAATTCTCTACACAACCTAACATATACACACACCTCACAATAAAATATACACCAATTAGAATAGCCCATTTGTCTAAGTTGTGTCCCCTTAATAAAAAGCAAACTTATCACTTACAAATATAATAATACTAATACTCTTAATTATAATAACAAATATCACCATAAATTATCTCTACACCCCTTAATGAACTTGGATTATTACACAATAATCCACAACTTCCTATTGTGATAATTAACTCCAAACTTCCTTTTCAATTTAGTCCCTCTCTACATTTATACTCATTCCCAAATTTAACCGTAGTCCATTATCTATAATGCTTGATTTACAATACATACGTTATAAATACGTATGTTAGAGGAATGGGTGTTATATTTCTCCCCTCCTTAAAGAAACTTTCATCTCCGAAATTAACTACTTATTAAATAAATGTTACTTTTTGAACTCAATTCCTCATTATCCTTATTGCCTAAGCTCCCATGATATCTTTCAATTTCTATACTATACATTTTAATTTTTCGACTCGAATCTCTATCTAGCATACCAAATGATAATACTTTATACTATTTCATAATTTATAACATTATAAGCCCAAAGGCATTACATTATCAAATGTACACAATATTTAACATTATTTCTCACTATCTCTTCTCTGGTATCGGTGACCAGCATAATTTTCTTAGTGGACCTTGACACTTTGCTTTCACCTAACAACCTCTTCTATAATTCTTTTCATTATTAGTCAATAATTGAAAGACTTCAGACTTCATTGTTATCCCACTTTGACACCTTATGATAAGTATAAACCTCAATGATTAAATCATATTAGCTAATTTGGAATCATTAGATGAAATATTCATTTCATGAGATCCTAATTTCTTAGTACACATTCTGCTTCTGGTCTTGAAACCTTAACATGACTCATTAATTTTCATTCCTAAATTAATAATGCAAACAAAAGAGTAATAATAATTGTTTTTCCTTACTTCTCAAGTTCTTATTGTTCAATCTCAGTTTCTTCCTTAATAATTATGCACAAAAGATAATACCTTCTTTCACTCCCTAACTCATTTACCTGATATAATATATAACCATGTCTTCTATAAGTTGTTCTTCAAAGTTACTACCACTCCTCTTGTAATTTTGTTTTGATTATCCTTATAGTCGCTTTCAATTATTCATAACTACTACATAACCACACAGTAGGCTTTATCATAAGAACCTAACGACAAAAGTCTAATTTACGAGAAATCTAACAAAAATTTGACAGAATCTCCTCTAAAATATACACATCTCCCTACTAAAGTAGGACCAGTCCTACAATAAAAATAACTACACTTCTATAATCAATCTCAATTGGGCTCGGTTATCCAACACACTATAATTACATATTGTCCCACATATCTTGGACTAAATTTTTCTTTCATTCAAAATCTGAAAATGACCTTTTTATCCTTTCAACTTCCCCACACTCAAATGAGCCTCAACCAACTCAGAGACACTCCAAAAACATACTTTACATTATCAATTCAATTCACAAACACAAGCTCAAAATATATTTATATCAACATAATATTAAATATTCATCTAGTCACTTTTTGTAATACATTTAGTATTCAAAATCAACTCACATATAAAGGATTATATATATTCAAATATGTGCATTTGCACTTTATCATCTCTAACATTCACAATTATCAATTCCATATGAGTAAAGTATAAATATAATTGATAAATAATCGAGTACACATCACATGAATCTTAATTCTCAATATTTTAGTAAATGTTTGCATTTATCGCAATAATAAGGATAACATCTCACAATAATTTATATAAATGCAAGAGTTCATACACTCACATTCTAATCTCAACAATCGGTACCCGGTCAAAACTATTCTTACACAATCATATCGCTCTTAATATATTTTATCTTATTTGAATTATCGACGGACACTTAGCCAATCGACACATTAATCAATTACTATTGTTGATGGACACTTAGCTAATCGATATAGTATCAATATTCTTGTTGATGGACACTTAGCCAATTAACATAATTATCATTTCATATTATTTTCTATTTAGAGCAGAATCTCAATAAGTTGGTAATCAAATTATCTATACAAGTATACAAATATTCATGCTATATTTTTAACAATTTAAGTGTGATGCATACTCATATGAATAAATGCATGAACTTATAAACTGATCTATCTATATCGATACAATTAGGATGAGCAAATTATGTGTACCCATATCTCTTTTGGTTATTACAAGAGTTTTTTATCTTATGTGGGCATACATTCTTACTTGACTCTGAATTGAAATTAAGACCCCATTGATATTGTTGTATTATTTCCATTTCCTCTCTTTCTTCGACCCTTTCCTCAGTGGTTTCATGGTATATTTCCCCCGACACTACTTTGGCTCATCATTTGAGATTCTTCATCATTTTTCTTTAGTGGACAATCCACGATAAAATATCTGAGTTATATACAATAAAAATACACTCTTGGTTTAGTTCTCTAACATTCTCCTAAATGAAGTTTACCGCAACTGTTGCATATTGAAGCTATTGTACCAACCCTAGATTTGCTTTTATTAATGTCTTTTTAATTATCTACTTCTCTAATACCTATGTTGTATGATTCTTTCACTGATTGATCATACTTTTCTTGAATTAGCTTTATTGAGTCCTAGTGGTTTTAAAAGATAAATCATCTTTTTCCCCAGTTGGTGTAGTAAAGGCACTTGTAATTCTCTTCTTATTGGTATCTAAAATACTCTTTTCTAGTATCGTTTCCTCAGCCAGTAGTGCTACTCCCAAAAGATCTCTATAAGTTGGTAGCTTTACTGCTATTCTTTCTCTAATCTCAAGATTTAATCCCCTTTCAAATTTATTTCTTTTCAATTCATCAGTGGCTACCTCTTCAGATGCATATTTTGATAGCCTTACGAATTGGACTTCATAATCGACTACAGATAATTCTTCTTGCTTTAAATTGAGGAATTTGAGCTTTTTCTTATCTTTGTATATAGTCGGCATGTATTTATCGGTGAATGCTTGCAAGAAAAGTGCCCGAGTGATAGTCATTGGCACATTCCTGCTTCCCGGCACCGTATCCCACTAGTCTAAGGCATCTTCTTTGAATAATGATAGCTAACCCTCTTTTCAGGAGTGCAATCAAATCTATTTAAAACTCTTTCTGTAACCCTCAACCATTCTTCAACCACCGTTGGGTCAGTAGTTCCTACAAAAGCTTTGGCACCTTATTTTCTAATCTTCTCAAAATTCTCATCAAGAGCACTCTCATTCGGTTTTTATGCCATCTCTCGTATAGCTTTCATAATTCTTGCATAAGTGGAGGGTAAAGAGCTTGTCGAGAAAGTGGTTGTGATTGTTCACTTAATGCATGCATAGAAACTTGCCTATGAATCGACTCAGATGACTCTTCAGGGCTAGAGTGAGGTGCTTGGTGTCCATCCATCCTAATATAATTTAACACCCATCAACAATGTACAACTCATGATTTATTCATGATATGCCATAAATGCATCACATTCTCATGTCTCAAGGGAATCTAATTCCCGATCTGATACCACTTAATGTCACACTCCCAAATATCAATTACCGTACACGTGCCATAAGATTTTTTTATAGTATATGAAATACATATACATCAAATCACATAAAAGTTCTCATTTAATATACAAATTCTACCCAATATCATTTTTCTATAACACTCATGGCTAAAATATATTCATAATATCAATAAAACATACGATATATGTATGCAAAAGAGGATGATGTCTAATTGCACTAAGCTCGCCTCTGGCCCACTTGATATCACTGTCAAATGCAGACTCCAAACTTTATCTAACTAAATCCTAAAAATTATGGATGCAAAGGGGGTGAGTTTACTACTCAATAAGTAATCATTAATATAATAATAACATGTATTAACCTTGTAACACATCAAACTACAAAGAGTCTACTATAAGCATGTTTCAAGACCTTAATTCAATATGTTCACATAAATTGTAGCCACATCCAAAAGTTATAATATTTATGTAAATTCTATATTTATGAGTCTATTTCCATTCCCAACTAGAATTATACAATTTGGAAGTGTATGGAATTAATTATGAATTTTTGAATATTAAAAGGTCATGCAAAGCAATTAGAGTAAGCAATAAAATGTCTAGCTCTGTTAGAGTATTTTAATGATAGATTCAACTCAAACTCAAAACATGAAAGTTGTAGAAGACTTTTAAAGTTTTTCTAACATTAAGCCACACTTCATTTGGAGTTATATAGCTCAAGTTATATTAAAAATACTAAGGCTGAGATTTCTATGTTGCGTACGGCCGTACAGAATTTACACATGGTTGTGCCTGAGTCCTTAAATTTAGAACTCTGGACCTTCACAGCCGTGCCAAAAAGGTACATGGCCGTGCTTGAGCCTTGAGATCAACATCTTGAACCTACATAGTCATACGAAAAGGTACATGGTTGTGCCTAAACTCTGAATTTAGCACCCTACTTACGCACAGTTATGCATTAAAGCCATATGGCCTTGTCCAAAACCCTTTGCTATAACCACAACACTATAAAAAGATACTCAAACACCTAAACTCAATTTTTGGTGCAATATATTCAATAAATCATAATGTTTCAAGTAATCCACAACCATTTCACAATATATTATTCTTTTAATAGAAAAACTCTTATTTATTTAACATCAACCAAATGTCTACTAAAAGTATACCAACATATACCAAGAGTGTGCACAAGGTATACACAATTCAACTAGATCCTTACTTCACTACATTACATTCACATTTCCCATTCCATATAACTCCAATTCAAAAATCTTGAACAAGCAATGTAAGAGCACATAACATGTTCATCATTCAATATCCTCATCACACACCCACATATACATATTTATATATATATATATACTTACAATTATTACTTCATTCTCTAACATTCACAACATTTTATTTAATCTTGTCGATGGACACTTAGCCAATCGATTTAATATCAACATTTCACGTATATCGACGGTCACTTAGCCAATCGACATACTCAACAATTCACGTATGTCGACAGTCATTTAGCCAATCAACATACTCAACAATTCACATATGTCAACGATCACTTAGCTAATTGACATAATTACATTTCACACTGTCGACGATCACTTAGCCAATCGACAAAATTAATAATTCATAACGGTCACTTAGCCAATCGACATACTCAATATTTAACATAGTCGACTATCACTTAGCCAATCGACATGTTAATCACACTTTACATAGTCGATAGTCACTTAGCCAATCGAATAATCACATTTAATATAGTAGACGGTCACTTAGCTAATCGATATATTCATCACATATTACATCCATATTTACTCACAAATATAACATCATTTATACCCAATGGGCCAACTCAAGTTTACAATATATACCATTCACCTTATAATTTCAATACCATCACAATAATACATCAACTTCACTTATATCCACTCACCATTCAACCTCAATTCAATATTCTCATAACTATATATATATGTATCATTTCTTGCCACATTAATTGACTTACACAATTCACATGGTCACATAATTTACATTTAAATATTAAATCAACATATATATACATTATATCAATAATTACTTACCTCAAGTGCTTTCAACCTCTTCAAAAGCAAAGTTTCTCCTAGTGATTGGTATCTCATCTATCCTTGTACTTGCCTACATATAATCACACATCAATACCACATAGCAAGCATGACTCTTGCATCTAACTCAACAAAATACAACTAAGTGCCACCCCATATTTTAGGTTCAATGTGCCCAAATAATTCCCACACATGTCCAAAAATTATGAAAATATTACTGAAGCTATATCTATGAGTCTACTTCAAATTCCAACTGGAATGCTCGATTTGGACATTTATAGAATTAATTATGGATTTTTAAGCAAAACCGGATAAACAGAGGTGATAAACTAAGCACGAAAATGTCAAGCTATGCTAGTCAGTATTAACAGCAAAATCAGCTCTGACACAAAACATAAAAGTTGTAGATAACTCTCTGAAGTTTCCAGAGCATTAAACCATACTCAAATCAGAGGTCTACAACTTAAGATATGGTCAAAATAATGAGACTGATGTAATACCCAAAACAGAATATGAATTTCAACTTACAAATCCTAACTTTAAATAATCATAAATAAATACAAGACTTATATAAATGATGCTCAAACACCTCATGAATCTTCTTAATCTCCCCAAAATGATTCTTAGATGTGTAGAGAATTTATCAAAATCTCTCAAAGCTATCAATAATTTCTTTTCTTCTTTCTCTCTAATGAAATTCTCTACACAACCTAACATATACACACACCTCACAATAAAATATACACTAATTAAAATACCCCATTTGTCTAAGTTGTGTCTCCTTAATAAAAAATAAGCTTATCACTTACAATATAATAATACTAACACTCTTAATTATAATAACAAATATCACCACAAAATCTCTTCTCCCCCTTAATAAAATAGGATTATTACATAATAATCCAAAACATTCTATTTTGACAAATAACTCTAAACCTTTCTTAACAAATATATCCCTCTCTACTCATATGCACATACCCACACTTAAAAATGAACCATAACTCTACTCTATATGTCATGAAAATAATATGCATGAATAGTACTTCCAAAATACGGGTGTTATAATTAACTCACAAAAAATCAAGTTTAGATGTATTTTTAATTTTCTTATGAATAAAAAGAAATAGTTTTTAAAATAAATTTATAATATTTTTAAAAGTAATCAATTAGTTAAATATATCACAAATCATATGTAGAATAAATTTAATATTGAAATTTAATATTATATCAATATTTTCTTATAAAATAATGATAATATTAGTTAGAAGGGTACTAAACTGTAAAAAAATATGAAATACATGGTACTTAGAATGTCGAAAAAAAATTACATGACTAGTTTTGCCAAAAGATGAAACCATAGGGTATAAAATTATAATTATCCTAAAAATAAATTGACTTAAATGCTATTTTTCAAGATCCTAAGACTAAAGAGTTTAAAAATGTTGGTACTAAGACAAAGCCATTGAGGACTAATGTTTATAAGGCTCAAAGCTTCAAAGCTAAAACTAAGAAGTCTCAACCTCACTATGCACACTTGTATAATAAGAGACACTCACACATGAGCACTAAATCTCAATAATTAATGCATATTTGTGGTTGTAAATTACATGCTCATACTAGACTTTATAAGTCTATAAGAGTTAATGTTTATTATACATATGCTAGACATGCATATATTTGTAAGAAAATTAGATTTGCAAATGTTAAATATTTTTATTGCATGAAATTAGGACGTACTAGTAATGTGTGTTATTATAAGAAACTTCATCTTAATCTTCTACATAAAAATTACTTTAGAATAATAAATATAGACCAACTGAGGTTTAGGTTCAAAAAGCTATTTGACCTCATATTATGTAAGTATGCTTGAAGTCTGCCAAGTGCAAGGATCAATGGTACTTGGATAGTGGATGTTCTAGGCATATAATGGGTGACAAGAAGCAATTCAACTCCTTGAAAAGCAAAAGATGGAGGGAGTGTCACCTCTAGGGACAATGCTAAAGGAAAAATAATTGGAAAGGTTTGGAGTTATTATTATTATTAAGAAAGGTTTGGAGTTATTTGTCAAAATAGAAAGGTTTGGAGTTATTTGTCAAAATAACAAATGTCACCTTTTTATTATTAGATGGTCTTAAGCATAATCTTCTTATCATTAGTCAATTGTATAACATGGAAAATAAAGGTGACTTTCTATCCTAAAAATTGCTTTGTGAGTTAACTTATTAATGACAAAGTGATTTTTAGTGGTGAAAGAGTAAATAACGTCAATATCATTAATTTGAATAATGTACGCAATAAGAAATTTAAATGTCTCATGTCTATTTCCCATAACTCATAGACTTGGCATATAAGGTTAGGACATGCTAATTTTAAGTTAATTAATGAACTTTGTGAAAGTGAACTTGTGAATGGATTACCTAAAATCAAGTTTAAACAAAAGAAGACATGTGATACTTGTTAAATGGATAAACAAGTAAAATCATCATTTAAACCCAGAAAAATAGTGTCCTCCTATAGACCACTAAAACTTATACATATGGACTTGTTTGGACCTACTAGAGTTACTAGCTTATGTAGAATATAATATGTATATGTATTAATTGATGATTACTCAAGATTTACTTGGGTTTGTTTCTTGGCTCATAAATAATGCTTTTAATGCCTTTAAGAGTTTTATTAAAAGAGTTTAAAAAGAAAAAGATTTTTCTATTATAAGCATTAGGAGTAATCATAAAACTGAATTTGAAAATGATGATTTTAATAGTTTTTATGATGTAAATGAAATTTTACATAAATATTCTTCTCCTAGAGCACCTCAACAAAATAGAGTAGTTCAGAGGAAGAATAGAACTTTAATAGAAATAACTAGAATCATATTTCATGAGTATAACTTGTCATTATACTTTTGGGCGAAAGTCGTTAACACTGCTTGCTATATTTCAAATTGGGTTTTCAAACTACCCATTTTAAAATAAAACTTTTTATAAGCTTTAGAACAATAGAAAACTTAAGATTTTATATCTTACAATATTTAGTTGCAAGTGATTTATATTGAACACCAAGAACACCTTGAAAATTTTAATTCCAAAGCTAATGAAGAAATTTTCTTACGCTATTTCATCTCTGGCAAAGTTTATAACGTCTTTAACAAGAGAACTCTAGTGGTTGAAGAGTCAATGCATATTGTATTAATAAATTTAATCCACTTGATTTGAGATAAAATTTTATTATTGATAATTTTGTAGGTAACTTCGTGGAAATAAATTTGTAAGACAAAGAGGTAATCAAGCCTTTGGAGTTGAAAGGACCAAATAAAGAAAAGCCACCTACAACAAAGGAGAAGCTTCCTAAAGATTAGCAATATAAGAAAGATCATCCTAAGGAGCTCATTATAGATGAAACTTCAAAAGGGGTAACAACTAGATCCTCTCTTAGACTTTTAGTTAATCTAGCTTTCATTTCTCAAATTGAACCAAAGTCTACTAATGAGGTTTTTGAATGATGAATATTGGATTCTTGCTATGCAATAAGAATTTAATCAATTTGAGATAAATAAAATTTGGAACTTAGTTCCTAGACCTAGGAATCATCCTATTATTAGGACTAAGTGAGTTTATAGGAATAAACTTAATGAATAAGATATATTAGGAATAAATTTAAATTAGTAGTCAAAGGTTGCAATTAAGAGAAAAGAATTGGTTATGATGAAGCCTTTTCCCCCGTTGCAAGGTTAAAGGCCATAAAAATGTTTCTTACATTTACATCTTACATGAACTTCATATTATATTAAATGGATGTGAAAAGTACATTCTTGAATGGCTTCATTCAAGAGGAGGTGTATGTTTAACAACCTTCGGGTTTTAATAATCAAGAATTTCCAAATCATATTTATAAATTAACAAAAAGTATTGTATAGCTTAAAACAAGATCCAAGAGCATAGTATGAAAAGTTGAGCAACTTTCTTTTGGAAAAATAATTTTTTTAAGGAAATGTTGATACAACTCTTTTCATTAAGAAATCTAATGATGACTTGTTAGTTGTGCAAATTTATATTAATGACATAATATTTTGTTCTATTAATCATTGCTTATGTGAGGGTTTCTCTAAGTTGATATAAGGTGAATTTGAGATGAGCATAATAGGTGAACTCAAGTTTTTCCTTAACTACAAGGCAAGCAATGAGAGGATGAGATATTCATCAATCAAGCTAAATACACTTGTAACATTCTCAAAAAGTTTGGAATGAATAAAGTTAAAGCAAGTAAGACACTAATGATACCACCACTAAACTCTCTAAGGATGAGAAGGTAAACTAGTTGATGAAAAGTGCTATCAAGATATGATAGGATCCCTACTCTATTTAACTTCTAGTCAACCAGATATTATGTTTACTGTTTGTTTAGGTACATGTTTTCACTCTAGTCCTAAAGAGTCTCATTTAAATGTCATTAAGAGAATTCTTAAATATCTCATAAGAACATTACAATTAAGACTTTGTATCTTAAGACTACTTCTTTGATCTTATTAATTATTTGGATGCAGACTTTGCCAGTAGCTTATTAGATAGAAAAAGCATTTTTGCAACTTGCTAATTGTTAGGGAAATGTTTAGTTTCTTAATTTAGTAAGAAATAAGGTTCGGTTGCCTTGTCCACTACCGAAGCCAAATATGTTACAGCTAGTTGTTGTTGCTCACAAGTGTTGTTGCAAAAACAACAACTTAAGGACTATGGTGTTGATATTGATCACATTCCTATCAAATGTGACAATACAAGTTTTCGACACTTGCCTGACCCAAGGGTGAAAACCCAATGATTAAAGCATAAATAAGAGTGAGCCCATTGAAGTAATGGCCCAAAAAAATTCAAACCCAATTTTTTTTAAATAGACCTTTCGCCCAAAAATAATAATAATAATAATAATAATAATAATAATAATAATAATAATAATAATAATAATAATAATAATAATAATAATAATAAAAGAAAAAAAATAAAATAAAAAAACATTTTAGGTAGAGAAGAAAGGGGGAGAGGTGAGTTAGTAGGGATTTTTTTAGAAAAATGGAGAAAAAATGAAATTTTTTAGTGGGTTAAGATTGAGAGGAGAAAAAATAGGGAAGTGGAGTAATGTTAAAAAAAGTGGAAAACAGTTTTTGAGTAGGGCAGAGGAGATAATAGCTGGGGAAAAAAAAGAGGGGATGAGGGGTTTAAAAAAGGGATGAGTACAAAAAAATACCATGTGGTCTAGCGCTTTTCACTTTTGATTTTGTGAGTTTTTTTTTGTCACTTCAGTACCTTGTGATATATGCCGTTAGCAAATATGAACCAAACTCACTAACACCATTAACTATGATGATATTGAGGCTAACGTCAGCACCCATATTGGCATCCATGTCAGCACATTGGCGTCCACATCGGCATCCATATCAACACGTTAGCATCCACATTAGCATCCATGTCATCAAAGTTAATGGTGTTGGTGAGTTTGACCTAAATTTGCTAACGACATATATCACAAGGTACTGAAGTGTCATGAAAAACCAGGCCAAAAGTGAAAAGTCGCTAAATCACAAAGTATTTTTTGTACTTATCCCTTTAAAAAAAAAAAGAAGGGAGGATGGTAAAAAGGAGGAAGAGAAAAAAAGATCCTGAAAGGAGAGGATTTTTTTGGAAGAGAATAATTGACTAACATTTGGATTCCTCAAAACCAATAGAAAATTTTAATTGGTGACATTGCTTAAAGAGGACTCTTTTATTGTCTTTTTGTAAAGGTAATCTAAGGGATATTTATATTTTTTATTATTTTTTATTTATTATATATTTGTATATTTTTTTAATTTTATTTATTTAATTAATAAAAAATAAAAAATAAAATTTGGATTTTTTTACGGCACCTACTCCATTCCACTTACTTATTTTTTATCTTTTGGTGTGGTACTTGTTTTTTTATCTTTTGGCACCTGCCTGTGCAGAGGCCGTCACACCATTCCTTTTTTTTTTTTTTTTTGCAAGCCACTTGTCTTGTTTTGTTTTTTATTTATTTTGTTTGTTTCTTATCTTTATTTTATCTTAATTGTATCATATGTTATTTTAATTTTAATTTTATTTATTTCTATTCTACTTACTTTATTGTGTTTTTTTACTCTGGTTATTAGTTTTAATTTATGTTTATTATTTTTCTTTTTTTGCAATATTTTTTATTTATTTAGTACTATTTTTTGTTATTAATTAATTGTGATTACATTAACTAGGGACATATAGATTAAATAATTATTTATTCTTTAATTAATTTAGTAATTATTTTATTTAATATTGTAAATATTTTAGTTAAATTTAGATTTAGTTTTAATGTTGTTTTTCTTTTTTTTATTTCAAGAATTAATTTTAATAACTTTAGTAAACAGTATTTTGGAATTATTAATTGTTGTGTAATTTAATTAATAGAATTTATAGTATAGTTTGTTTGATTTTAATTTATATTTCCTTTGTTGCATATTTATTTGACATGTAAATAATAAATAATCCCTTTTTAATAATTTAGCTCTTTTTTATATTTTAATTTCATTTTTTTTATCAAATTGTGGTGTTGGTCATTTTAGTTAGATTATTATTTTTGTAATGTATTTTTTTTGAGTTGTGATTTTTATTCTTTTCTTATGATTATTACTATGGATCTAACTGTTTGTTTTTGTAGGTATTAAATTAGATAGCTTGATGGGTTGTACTAATGTCATGCTTTGAACTTTTTAATTATTAATTTTGTATTTTAGTTTGTTTGGATTTCATTCATTTTATAATTTTTTATTTACTTTATTTTATCAATGTGTATGTCAAAAGGTTGTATCATTTTTTCTCCCTCCTTTCTTTGCATGTGCATTTTATATATTTTTGTCGCTTTATTTATTGTTAATTATGGATTAATACGATCGTGAATGTGATGGTTGTTGTGAATCAGACATAATTGTATGAAAATGGACTAATTAATAATTTGAACTTAATTATAAAAATTGGAATTTTCTTGGTAGGGAAATTGTAAATTTGAGTGTAATTAAGGAGAAAATTAAATAATTAAAAATAATAAAATACAAAATACAAACGAAGACCGAAGATATATATGGGCATAGACCTGCAGAATCAGACTAACTGTTCATAGCCATATAAGCTTGCAATCCACTTCTAGCTAATAGGTTAAAAAATATGGGCATAAGAAACTTTGAAGAGTTGTACCGTTTTGGAGTAAAGATTGAAGCTAACCTGAAGCTGAATACTCAGGATTGATTTTAGTTGTTATCTCTTATTGCTATAACAATTTAAAATAGTATTTTGCTGCAACATTTTTATTTTATGCTAATAAATGTTGGATTGCTTGATTTATATAATTGTGAATTTATTATGACTGTGCATGTTATGTTATACTTGATTGAGAGAGAGAGATTACCCAAAAAATCAAATAAAAAGGACTAAACATTGGAATCGAACAATTAACTTTCAATTTTCATTCAGACATTACAAACCCCACCTTTTCCTTTATATAAAATGAATCAACCATATCCACCAAAAAGAGTTTGAAGAAAAATAGAAAAAGAAACAAGTAAAAAAGAAAAAAGAGGAAGAATGAAAGAAGGAAAAAAATTAAAAAATAAAATGAGGAAGGATAGATAGGATGAAGAAGAAAAAATCTTTGTTTATACCACCATCTATTAATACCGCTCATTTTTGAAAAATTCGATTCCTGTGCAATCCTTGAAAATTTCTCTCCAAATACCCATCTTCAATAATTTTGAAGTTCCAAAATAAAAATCTCTACCAATTGTGAGCTTAAAAATAATTGGTCAGAAAACTTGTAAAGAGCTTATCAATAACAAGTATAATGTAGTGTGCTTAGTTATAACGAATAAGTAATTATATAAAATGGGCATGATTGATATGATATTAGCACACAAAGTATCAGACATGGACTTTTTGGAATTAGCAGCATGGACATCAAATAATTAGCAGCACCCATGAAAAAAATAGTAGTCATTCATCAGTATAATTTTGTAACCACCAAATTGAAAACCCCTAAAAGGGGACGATCGAGGTAAAAGAGGAAAAATAAATGGAAAAAAGAAAAGATATAGCTAGGTTTGAAAACTCTCAAAAGAGGGCGACCTATGTAAAATAAGGAATATAAAATAAAATTTGTTACAATTTTAATCTAGGGGTAATTATGTGAGCTTCAAGAATGACAGTCTCACTAGGGGGCAAATGGAATGTCCCGTTCACATTTGAAGTCAAGCACACTTTCGACAGTCCTATATCAGCAAAGCATTTTCAAGCCGTAACCAAACAGGGGGTATTTGTTGTTGTCATCATCCTAATTTAGTCATTAGAGGGTCTCAATTTCTATTTTTAATAATATTGGTCTCAATAACACTCTATGATAGACTCAATTTTTAAATTTAAATTTTATGATAGAGAAAGGACCGGTCCCAAAAATCAGCTCTAAATAGAAGAGGAGTCCATGTATATAAAGTCTTTCAAAGATATATGTTGCTCTAACTAGCAGTTCTGCATGCATGAAATTATTTTGTAAAATTATTTCCAAATCTTATGTATGTTTTCTACATCACACAAAGTCGTGTTGTCAAAATCACTTTCAAAAGCTTTCAAAGATCACGATAGTGCATGCATTAGCTTTGTATGATTTGAATATATTTTTCAAATTCAGGCCAATCATAAAATCTTTCAAGATATAATATCCCGCCTGACACCCCAGATGGCTATATGGCTCATTTTTTATTGATCGCGCCTGACACCCCAAACGCTATATGGTAGTTCTGCTGATCCTTGCCTAATGCTTAGATAGCTATATGGCATATTTCAATTATCCTCACTAAATGCCTAGATGGCTATACGACATATTTCAGTTGTCCTCACCTAATGCCTAGATGGTTATACGACTTATTTTAGTTATCCTTGCTCAATGCCTAGATGGCTATATGGCGCTTTCTTTTGACCTTGCCTGATGCCGAAAATAGTTATAAAGCTTTTATCTTATAAAGATAATGATGCAAAAATTATTATTTTCTGTGATCGAAAAACCTTTTGATTTTATACATCAAGGCTAATAGCTTGAGATATTTTCAAAAACATCTTGATTTTGTACATCAAGGATGAGGTCTGAAGTTATTTTCAAAAATCTCTTACTTTTGAACATCAAGACTGACGGAAATGGTTTAGGATATCCTCTCAGGTAATTAACTTCGAGGATGACGAATGAAAACCTTAATAACAAGTCTCTAACCTCTTGATTTGTACATCAAGGCTAACGACACGATATAATTTTTTTTAATTGGAATCCTCTTGATTTTAAACATTAAAGTTGACGGGATAAAATAAAATTTTTTTTTCTGACATCTAGCTCAAAAAATTTGAATCTTTTTTTAGATATTTGGCTCCAAATTTTTGAATTTTTTCGGACATCTGGCTCTAAAAATTACAATCTTTTCTCAAACATCTCACTCTGAAGATCGAAAAATAAAAAAAATTTATATCTTTTTCGTTGTTTGCATCTATGCATTTTCATGAATCTCAGTGTAATGCTTACATATATTTTTCCATAAATCTCATTACATTGCTTGCATTTCGATTTTTGAAAAAGTAAAGGGGACAAATTGTTGGCACTTGTGTTGGCCCCGCCCAAGAGTGAAAACTCATTGATGAAAATCTAAGTAAGAGTGAGCCCATTGAAGTAATGACTCAAAAAAATTTTAAATCCAATTTTCTTTCAAAAAAATAATAATAATAATAAAAGAGAAAAAGAAAAAAAAACATTTTAGGTAGAGAAGAAAGGAGGAGAGGTAAGTTAGTGGGGGAGTTTTTTTAGGAAAATGGAGAAAAAAGCAAATTTTTTAGTAGGTTAAGTTTGAGAGGAGAAAAAATAGGAAAGTGGAGTAACAGTAAAAAAAAAAAAAGTGAAAAACAGTTTTTGAGTGGGGTGAAGGAGATAATAGCTGGGAAAAAAAAGGAGGGGACGGGGGATTTAAGAAAGAAAGGAAACTAGTAAAAAGGAGGAAGAAAAAAAAGATCTAGAAAGGAGAGGATTTTTTTTAGGAGAGAATAATTAGCTAATATTTGGATTCCTGAAAACCAATAGAAAATTTTAATTGGTGCCATTGCTTGGAGGCTCTTTTTACTGTCCTTTTGTATTAGTAATCTGAGGGATATTTATATTCTTTTTATTATTTTTTATTTATTATCCATTTGTGTATTTTTAAATTTTATTTGTTTAATTAATAAAAAATAAAAAAAATGAATTTGTTTATGACACCTGCTCCATTCTACTTACTTGTTTTTTTAACTTTTGGTACTGCCAGTGCATATTTTTTTTTTTCAATCCACTGTTGTTTTGTTTTTTTTTTTAATTTATTTTGTTTGTTTCTTATCTTTATTTTGTCTTAATTGCATCTTATTTTATTTTTATGTTTTTATTTTATTTATTTATATTCTACTTACTTTATTGTGTTTTTTTTACTCTAGTTAATAGTTTTAATTTCTGTTTATTACTTTTCTTTTTTCTGTGCAATATTTTTTATTTATTTAGTATTTTTGTAACACCCGTATCTTTAAATGCATTGTTCAAGCATATTATTATCTTCGTGACATGTGGAATAGAGATACGAAGTGCATTTAAGTGGGGTATGTGTATGTTGGTAAGGAGAGGTATATTTGTTAAGAAAGTTTGGAGTTAATTATTAAAATAAAAAGTTGAAGATTATTGTAACACCCACATTTTTGATGCACTATTCATGCATTATGAATACATGACATATAGAGTCCTAGTGTGATATATGTCTAAGTGTGGGAATGGGTTGTTGTTAGAGAAGGACTTATTTGTAAGATAAGTTTGGGGTTAGATTGTCATAAATGAAAGTTATGGGGTATTGTGTAAAATGCCCAATTCATTACGGAGATATTTAGTAATGTGGTGATATTTATTATTGTATTATTATTATATTAGTTATAAGGGTTATATGTGTCTTTAATTTTATGATATTTGTGTGATGATTATTAATAAAGTTAAGGAGACTTTAGGGGCCAATGGTGGAGGCTTGTGATTGGGTATGGTTATATGTGTATATTTCATAGTGTTTTGTGTAGAGAATTATAGAGATTTTGGGAGGTGGAAGAGAGTGAGTTCTTGAATAATTTTTGGAGAGTTTTTAGTCTTGCTCTAGCTAATAATTGGAAGCCATTAAGGAGTTTTATATCCATTGAAGTTTATTTGGTAAGCTTTCTTTGTGTTTGGATTGAATTTTGTTGAGTTTAATGGTAGTTAAATTCGGGTAGGTTTTTTTCTATTTTTCAGTCCATTTGTTTGTACCATATCTTGAGTTATACAACTCTAATTTAAGCAAGCTTTAATGTTTTTAAGACCTCAGAGAGTCTTTTACATTTCTTATGATTTAAGTTTTGTTGAATTCTGTCATTTTAAGGGGTGAATAGGGCCGGACATTTTCTTGCTCCTGTAAGTCCCTTATTTTAGCCGGGTGGATTTTAAAATCTATAATTAATTCCACACATATCCAAATTGAATGATTCTAATTGAAATTTGTTATAGACACATAACCCTAGCTTAGGTAATAATTTTGGGGTTATTGGACTTGTGTGAGTATGACTAGGTCTTGTTAAACTTTGAGCAATTGGTGCACTTTGTGAGATTAGGGTGATTTCAATGTTGCTTGTTCAATTGATATACATAAAATTGTGTAGGAATTCATAAAGGGAAGGAAAGCACTCATCATTGAAAGAAAGACCCTTTTTGAAGTAGGGAGCACTTGGAGTTAAGTAACTATTGATATATGTTGTGTATATATGCTTGGCTTTAATGTGTATTATTGTATATTCCTAAAATGGAATTGAATGAATACATGATGTGGAATGAGTTCCACCTTTTTATGTATTACAAATGTAATGAGGTGTAAATCAATGATGATATATGAGTGTTGTGTAATGGACACTATAAATGTGTATGTTGAATGCTATGAATGTGAGCAT
>CATIWO010166323.1:0-33210 GCA_949673435.1 Macaranga tanarius
GGAGATTACACTTCTAAATTTTTTTTGCCACTTTTGGACTAAATTGAAAAAATAAATAGATTGAGGGATTAAAATAGTTTTGAAGAGAAGTTTGGAGGATTGAAAATATTTAACATTAATCTTTTTGAAACAAAATTATAGGTAGGTCACCAAAAAGATACAAATTGAAGTTTGGTACCCAAAATGAAATAAAGTGAAAGTTCGGTGACCATGGGTGCATTTGACCCTGGCATATTGAATGGGAAGCTTTTCTACTTTGGGCTGATTCAGTTTGAGCCATATAATAAACAAATATTGAGGTATTGATGGCTGGCTTCCTACTCTATGCTAAATCACTATCATGAAGATCCATTCTGGATTTTCAGCAACTTTGAATATGACCCTTGTGTTTGCAAGTAGATCAAAGGAGAAGTATCAATATCACCATTGTTCCATTTAAACTCCAATGTAAAATATAAATATGGCCAAAATTAAATGCAGTAGTAGTTTTATAGAGTTTCATTCCTGTGTAAATTTGCTGCTATACGTGTTGCATATTTCTATTTTTCTTTGTTGTTCTTTTGAATGTTTGTTTTACCATTGAAAATTGATACAAGAAAAAAGAGAATTGATTTATTTTCCCGGACCTCTATCTGAATTCATATTTCTCTATTTTTTTAATTTATTATGGTGGTAAGCATTGATTGCAAGAGAATGATATTATTTATTAACCACAAGCTTTTATGTACATACGCTTAGCTTGTTTGCATATGTTTCTTTTGATTGATTAATGGAATAATAATTTCAATGTGTTTACGTGGTTTATTTTTCTTTAATTTTTTCCCTTCAATGTGTATTCGTAGAATGTTTGAATATGTTTCTTTTTCCTGGATCATTGCTCAATTCAGTTTTAATAAAATGAATCCTTGGAATTTGCTTGTGTGGGTTTATTTATTTTACTTTTTTCCCCTTCAATGTATAATGGCATGGGTGATATTGATGATTTTTTTTTTTATATTCATTAATACAGTGTTGCACTTGTAGTGGACAGTCCTGAATTGTTCAATCGAATTGCAGAAACATTTTCTTCCAATTCAGTCATCAAATTTATCATTTTACTTTGGGGAGAGAAATCATGCCTGGCTATTAATGGAATGGATGGCACACCTGTCTTTAGTTACAACGAGATTGTATACTTGGGACAAGAGAGCCGTCAAGCTTTGCTTGATTCAGATGATGCTCGTAAGTTGTTCAGCTGTTTCTGCAAATTCAATATGTATTTTTTGGATCTTCTCCAAGAAACTGTTCCCCATTCTTTCATTTACTGATAAATTTTCTATACCATCATATTCTACAAAAAATTTGGCTTTGTCATTTGTTTTTCTTAATTTGTGGATATGGAAGTTATCATTAGATATTGATATGAAGTTTTCTGATAACAAATTTTAACATTGTTTTGACTTTTGAATTATATATTTGTCAAACTATTTAGCATATTTGTCAAAATAATTTGAGACAGAAACTAGCAGAACTTTTTGTACTTAAACATGTTATTTGTCCATGGGTTTAAGTGCAATAGGTTAGATAAGGTTTGTTAACTTGCTGTATTACAAGAGTTGGCTGGCTTGTTTCCATTTGAATTTAGTGGTATCCTTACATACATGACGTCCTGTCCTTTGTTTTCTTATAAAATTTCATAAAAATGGTATCTTAGCTTCCACAATACTGGAATGGACTAAATGCATGTATTTCACTTCAGCGTGTGTTATTTAACCTATGGACAATTAGAATCCAGTTAGTTGTGAAGAAGTACTATAATTGATATATGGGGCTGAACATGTTCAATTTTAGGTGTAGAAAATTAGATAGAATGTTTCTTTTCTTTCAGTTTGAGCTTTTTTTTTTTATTTTTTTTATAACATGCTCTCATGCAAAGGTCTAGATCTGATTGTGCTGTTGTGATATTAGAGTGTTGTGGTGAAAGTTGATTTTCATGGTTGGATATTATGTGAACTTTTTAGAAATTAGCAAAACAGCTTCATTGATAGTAAATCAGGAATTGACTTAAAAATGCAGCATGTGAATACTTTCAGCATCTAAATTACTGCTAGTGATAAGTTCGACTTCATCACTTAGGTGAGATGGTGATCTTCATTAAAAGGAGTGTAATGGAGGATCCTTTTAGTTATGTGTATCGGTGTTACTAACTCGAGTCTGGACTGCACATAATAAATACAAGCATCTCCTTGTGATACTATAGTAGGCATATGTTGAAAAAGGGTGTTCACCCAGTTATGTGTCACACTGAGGCTGTGATTACATTGGATTGCAGCTGAATCATTTGGAATCAATGATACTTCAGACCAGACAAACCAGTTGTACCTGTAACTGAGCTTCCTTGACATTAATAATCTTGTTGATGTATGTTCTTTGTTTCTGCTTTTCTTTTGTGGGTTGGGAGGTGAATGTAAAATAATAGTTTTGAAAGAGTTATAAATTGACTTTGGACATGCCATCATATCAGATTATAATAATTGAGTCTTCTGACTTATATCATTACATAGTTAAATCATTGGATGTGCAGTAGTTACAATGGTGATTTTTTTTGTTTCTAAAGAAGTCCTTTCATGATCAAAAGGTTTTTGAATCAAAATATTGAGCATGCCTATATCGAAATCTGTGTCCTCCTGGCGTGTATATTGACCTTTTCATATGTTGAGGACATTATCTACCAAATTGTATGTGGTACTCTGCCTATAAAAAATCATTTTGGATCTATACCGGTCTAAGATATATTATTTGTGTGAACTTAGTCATTGGTGCAAATTATGAATGCCTACAGGAAGTAGTTAACCAGAAATTGGCTTTAGCATACTGTGGAAAGTTAAAATATAGGTTGTCTAGTTGAACTGAATTATCTTCTGGATTTAAAACATAGTTCTTTTCGTTTTATTTCTTACAATAAGCTCTATGCAACTTTCCATCTAACGATGTAATTGCAGAGCAACACTATGTCTATGAAACAATCAGCTCAGATGATATTGCTACACTTGTTTATACTAGTGGAACCACTGGAAATCCAAAAGGTGTTATGCTTACACATAAGAATTTGTTGCACCAGGTCAGTTTACTGTTTATTTCCTTCTTTTTAGCAGCTTTAGTAAGGTGAATAAACTTATGCTGTTAGTACTTCCACAATTTATGAATACGGTTTCTCTATCATGGTTTTTATCAAGGCCTGTTGCTGCTAAGGTGTTTCTTGCAATCAAGTGTGTGTTCATGATTAACTAGTTTTGACATTGATTTGCATTTTTATATATATATCTATAGACGTTTTGTGAAAGCTTCACCTCATTATTACTTAATTGGGGTTCATCCAGCAACCAAATCTTTCTTGACTTCTTGCTAAACAGATTGTTCACAATCAACATAGTGTTATCTTGGTCTGAGAAGCTAGTTGATTTGATTTTTTAATGCACTAGTTGAATATCATAGGAAAGCTAAAAGATCTTTTTATTTATGAAATTCGAAAGAACTTTTGAATGTACTAGTTAAACTTGATATGAAGTTAGAAGAAAATAAAACTGATAAATTTAGGAGGTGTTTTTGACACTTTGTTCATGTTCATGAGTTGTGGGCATAATGATGTTTCTAAGGATTTAAGATCATGGTATAAAAGCCTATTAAATACTGAAGCAACTTTGAAATAATGTGTTCACAAGGTTATTAAATTCACAGTTGGCCTCTATATCTTTGAAGCTCTCTCAAATGGTTTGGCCTTTTTGAGACACAGGATTGTTAAATCTAAGCGAATAGAGTTTTGACTATTGTGTCTTATATTGTAATTGTCTTGGGCATATGTGATATTAAAATTTAGAGTTTTCTAGCCAATATTATTTCTTTTGCAACAATCAAAGCATGCACATGCTTCTTGGGCCTAGCCTCTAGGATATACATGTCTAATAACTATAAATGCACCCCTTCAACCCACTGCTACAGATTCTTTTCATTGTGTGGTTCTGATGCTTGTTTCTGTATGAAGAGTGTACGTTCATAAATCATTTCTTTTACCCTTCCCCTCTCTCCATGGTACCTCTGGAATTTTGTTTCTAGATTTGTCTTCTACAGTTTGTAATTCAGAGGCATTGTCTTTATTTTTAATGTCTTTGATGTGGGATAGTTTTTTCCGCTTCTTTTGGTTACAGTTCAAGGGAATATGGTTGGTTAACTTATTACTGAGGCTATTCTCAGTGTCATCTTTTTCCAGATAAATAATCTATGGGATGTTGTTCCTGCTGAACCTGGGGATAGATTTCTAAGCATTTTACCACCTTGGCATGCATATGAGCGTGCTTGTGAGTATTTCATAATGACTCTTGGAATTGAGCAAGTGTACACAACAGTGAGAAACCTGAAGGTACGCCCAAACTGTTAACTGTTTGGAATTATCCTACAAGATTTGGTAGCCACTTGTCTACGTATTGCCATCTCTTACTAATACTCCATTCACTGCTTTGACAATATTTAGTATTCTTTAATTGCAATAATTGTTGTTGATAGGAAGATCTCAAGCGTTATCAGCCGCATTACATGATCTCCGTTCCTTTAGTATATGAGACACTCTACAGGTCTGTCCGAATAATGTCATTCTCGTTGAATTTCCATGCTAATTGTTGGAGAATATAAATATATCCCACATTGAAAAAATACAAAGAGTTAAAGTGGCTTATAACTGGTGGAAATGGGGTCTTAACACAAGCCAATTGGTTTTGTGTTGGATGGGCTCAACCCCATTTATAAGTCCACACGTGTGTGTGTGGGCCAACATTTACATTAGGCATGGGTATGAGATGAAAAGGGTAAAAGATGGGAAATGTTCAAGAAAGGAAGTAAAATTTTAAGTTTTAGAATATTTTAGGACTTGAAATTTTTTACACCCCAATTTGGGGTATTATTGTTTCCACCTTGTAGAATGGGAATAATTCCCCTTCAGTTCCCTTCTCCTCCTTAAAATTTTTAATAGCCGAATGAGATGAAAATTAATTCCCCTCCTATTCCCTTCCCTTCCCCTTACTTTCCCCTCAATCCATGCATAGTGTAAAGGAACTTGGGAGCAAGAATTATTTTCTAATGCAAGAGATTATAAATGTATTGAAAGCTTGGCCTAACTGGGAGTTGACATTTTAGGAGATGACAGTATTTCATGTATTAAAGATTTGTAGTATCTATTAATTTTGTATATTGAATGCCTACTTGCCTTTCTTGTATTATCTGCTGTCCTTTTTTAAGGTTAAGCATTTGATTTTATGTATTGTTTATACAGTGGGATACAAAAGCAGATCTCCACAAGTTCTATTATTCGTAAGCTTGTTGCACTTACATTCATAAGGCTCAGTTTGGCATACATGGAGTTTAAGAGAATTTATGAGGTTTGAAATTGAGTACTTTACCTTCTAAATTTTCAAAGTATTTGCTATATTTGTTACCAATAGCACGGTAATAGAAATTGTGAGCTTCTATTTTTGTAAGGGTTCATGTATTTCCTGAAGAATGTTTATGTAATCATTCCACATTGTTGTAAACTTGTAATCTGCTTCCGAAGTATCATCAATCTAGTTATTCTTAGAGTATGTAACTGCTTCTCTTTTTATCATGGTGCTTCTTAGGTACACAAATAGACTGAATCATGAGGTTATTTTTACTGAATTTCAGAGACAAACACTGGTTTCTTTTTCTTAATCTCAATGGAAAAAGAAGAAATATATACAGGACTACAACCTTCTCTTAATATGGTAGTTACCTGTGTAAAATTGGGTAATGCTGATATCAAGGGGAAAATAATATTTTATACTACAAATAGGAAATAAATATTAACTACCTAAACTTGAGCATAATTACAAATTTTCACAATATTCCTACTTGTTTGTTCGATTCTGCTATTAATCTCTACTATTTTCTTTTATCATATTATCATTTGCAAGTTCATTTTGCAAGAGGTTGTGTTTTTTGGTGACACCATGTTAATCTAGTGTGGATGGGCCATGTTCTTATTGAAAATAAAATAAAAGAAAAAGATTCTGGGCTATACCAGTTTACAGGTCACATACCATGGACATATTGTCTACTGGATGTCTTTAAAAATTATGCTTCTATTTTCATGTTCATGGTCTTCTTTAAAGTTACTTTTGGGAATGTGAGAGAGACCCCTACTTTATGACAGACAGTATATACTTCAAATTCTAATTTTTATGACAGAATCTGCTTATTCTCATTTTTCCAGGGAAATTGTTTGACAAGAACTCAGAAGCAACCATCATATCTCATTGCAATGTTGGACTGTCTATGGGCAAGAATCATGGCTGCAATATTGTTACCAGTGCACCTGTTGGCTAAGAAACTCGTCTACAGTAAAATTCATTCAACTATTGGAATAACCAAGGTCCTATTTCTTTTTTACTATATTAGTGAATATATGCCATTTTTTTTCCAGGTTATCAGTGCCTCTTTCTTAGAGCTCATTCAGTTTGTTCAATAAATCTGCTTGTCCTTTTGTGACACTTTAGACTAAGTTGAAGACATTATGTCTTGCCTTCTATTCTAATTTGCAAGGCTTTTAAGGTCTGACCAGCTCTGACCCACTCCAGAGTAAATAAATAAATAAATAAAAACAGAACATACATATGGCATTCTAAAAATATGTTTTCTTTTTTCTCCTTACCAGGGAGTCTCCATTCTCTTCCTTGTCTCTTTTCGACATTAAATATGAATATATCTTAGTACTTAGAACTATTATTTTGATGCTTATGGTATATTGCAGGCTGGCATAAGCGGAGGCGGAAATTTACCTATGTATGTCGATAAATTTTTTGAGGTTAGAGGCTCATCATACTTTTCTTCCTAACTGAGAGGTTTCTGATTATGAAATCTTATATAGTAATGTCTATAATACATTCAGGCAATTGGTATAAAAGTCCAGAATGGGTATGGTATGACAGAATCATCTCCAGTTACTGCAGCCCGACGACCTACCCACAATGTAAGACATGTATATTAGGTTTTGGGTTGTTGAACTTTGTAAATGTTTTTTTTTTCTTTTTCTGCTGAATTTTGACTAGATTCAGCCATTATTTGAAGCTTTTTGAAATTTTGGAGTTGACTTTGCAAATAAAAAACTTAAGGTCATGTTACTTTGTTCATGGTACTGCTAACAGTATAGTGGTATTTGAAGAACGTCCATTTTATTGTTATTGAAATTCAACCTTTGACAAAAGCATCATTATACCCGTGGATAACCTATAGCTCATTTTGTTATCTTCAGCAACCAAGGGCATTCTTTGCTGTTCCCCCTTTTGAGTTTGTGGTATATTTATTTAGCCAAATGTATTGCACCTCTCATGGAAAATTGTTTACTCTTTTCTGTCCCTATTACTGTCCTATCTGAAAGAACTATTTTAAGTTGAACAGGCCTGTTCTCTTGTTTTGTTTACAAATTCCGTTAGCCATGAGTGGTAACATTAACTTCTTTCTGGTCTTCCACTATTCTAGTTCCAACTATTTATTTTGCATTTTGTATTATCTCTACCTTTAGACGAAATGGTGTATAATGGACAATGTTAGATTTAAATTTTGAAGGTTCTTGGCTCAATTGGGCCTCCAATTCGGCACACAGAATTTAAAGTGGTGGATGCTGAAACTGATGAAGCTCTTCCGGATGGCTCAAAAGGGATTGTGAAAGTTAGTGGGCCCCAAGTGATGAAAGGTTACTACAAGGTATATCTTCCTTAAATAGCTGTTTTTGAACAAATAATAAATGGGGGTCAGATTACTAACTGCTATAATTGGAACCATGACCAATATGGTGTCTGGTTCATTTGGCGGCTATATCCCCTGCTTCCAAACAGCACAGAGCCTTTCAGCTCGTGCAACTATAGTAGTTATGACTATAGTAGTTATGAAGACTATTAAATGGGAATTTTGGCTTATAACAATAATGTTAGAAAGCTAAAATTCAACAAAATGGTAGGAAAAAGATGATTACAAAATAGTCATGGGTCTTCCTTGCATTGCTGTACTTGTTCTTGCAATACAAATTTAGAATTTGAATGCACTCTATGGTCCTTGGATTCTTTTGTTAGAGATAGGTAGCAACACCTTCTGAGTGATTCATACTTGATGATGTACAAAACTACAACTATTGTAAATTTTAGTAAATGTTGGAATTTCATTTCATTATGTGTCATTTAACTTTCAGTCAGAGAAATGGAGTGGTCTCCATGGTGTGAGCTGAAACTTCTAATCATATGGATGCATTCTAGAGTTTTGTTAGGAGTATTTTTCTTTTATTTGTGATGCATTTCATGACCAATGTTATATAATGTTGTATGAAGTTTAAGTGATAATTAGCTCTCCTATAGTATTGATTGCGTGGCATGTTTGTTTTAATGTTCAACTAGAATCCTGGGGCCACAAAGCAAGTATTAGATGAGGAAGGATGGCTAAATACAGGTGATGTAGGTTGGATTGCTCCTCATCATTCATTAGGGAGAAGTCGTTGTTGTGGTGGTGTTGTTGTCTTGGAGGGGCGCGCTAAGGATACCATAGTTCTTTCAACAGGTATAGTCATGTTTCTTCCCCGGCCCCAAAAAAAGGCCCATTCGCCTAATGAATTTTGATTTCCCAGCTGTTTATTTCTTTTTCTTACTATTTTATTTACTCAATTTATGTTGTCATCTAATGCCGTATTCAGCGGTATGGTGTTCTTAAGTTTGACCCTATTTTGCAGCCAAACATGGAACTCGTTAGGCTTTTTTCCTAAATATTGTATATCAAAGAATGTTGTATTTAACTATCTAATATTTGTTTTTTGGGTGGAAATAGGTGAAAATGTTGAGCCCTCAGAGCTCGAGGAAGCTGCTATGAGAAGTTCTTTTATTCAGCAGATTGTTGTTGTTGGCCAGGTATATTTGGAGGATAGTTTTGCCAAGTAATTAGGGGCCTTTGGTGTAGTTTTAGTTGATGCATTTATTTATAAATTATCATCTATATAATGCAGGATCAGCGTCGTCTTGGAGCTATAATTATTCCAAATAAAGAAGAGGTACTATTAGCCGCAAAAAAATTGTCCATTGTAGATGCCAATGCCTCTGAGGTGAGTAAGGAGCAAATAGTGGGCCTTCTACACGAAGAACTTAGGAATTGGTAATGCCTTGAATTCTAATTTCTCTGGATAGTAGAGTCAATAACTGCATAATGTGTTACTTTGCAAGTTATTTTGTTTCCTTTCTCTTCTTACTCTTAATTAAATAGGGACTCTTAAAAACTCTCTTGTGCTGGATTGCTGGTCTCTATTGTCATTAATTAGAATAATTTGGTGAGTTGAAGGAAAGTCATGGAAGTTAGTATAGAGGACCAATGCCAAGTATAGGAAGCTGAAGTATTTTTTTTTTGACATATTTTTTAAATTGTCATCCTGCATTATGTGATGTTATTTTTCTTAGAAGGCTAAAGCTAGATATTTGGAACTAGGATTTGACTTGGAGAACTATTTTATATAGATAAAGCTTGTAGAGAATTATTTTGAGAATTTTTTCCTTAACGATTCTTGTGTGTGATAAAAGTATGTTGAAGGAATTTACTTTGCATACCCCTGAAAATAGGGTAAGAGCAGAATTGTGCATCTTCTATGAGAAAGTTTGAAAATTTTCCCCTAAACTAATGATTTCTTACCCTCATGGAAGCAGGACGTCAGGCTGTTCGTTTCAAATTGGACCAATACTTGTTGTGGATGAACCTTTTACAGTAATTTGTTCTTGCTTTCACTCCATTGTCATTTATGTTCAAGCAAATATTTTAGCATTTAGCTCTATTGTGTACTCATTTCTTGCAGATTGAAAGTGGCTTGCTGACCCCAACCATGAAAATCCGAAGGGACAAAGTCCTGGAACTATACAGTGAGCAGATAGCCAATCTCTACAAGTAGTTCAAACGATCAAATGAAATATAATAAAATTATTAACTAAATGAGATCTTCATTTGTGGTCACGAAAGATAAACCATAGTCCATAGCCAGGCAAGTTCCATGGTGGTCCCGCATCGGTGTCAGTATCCCTCATACTCATTTTGGTACACCCTGTATTCATAAAGCAATATGTACTTTTGATTATTCATGTATCTATGTCATTAAATGTATCAAATTATCAATGCCACAGCTGCATGAGCTGCTCAGTTTGGCCTATGAAATGAATATTGTATTTTGTACTAACGATTTCTCTATGAGGATCAACAATAAAATTCTTCCTAACATTAAGAAGAACAACCATAACTCAACTTACATAGAAGAATCAACCCAATACTAATTGCTATTAGCAACAGCGTCCTTTCATGGATGAATTGAGTCACTTGTGGCCCATGTGCTCAGCGCACTGTACGGAAAGTGAGCTTTATTTATTTATTTATTTTTCTCTTTTCTTTTTGTTGCATCTATTGTTATAGATCCATTCTTATTATTATTATTATTTTTTTTAAAATGATGGGAAGGATATATGTATATGCTTTTAGGGATTCTGAGTTTATTTGTTCATCTTGTTTTGTTTTAATAATAAAAATCAAAAGAAAAAAGACTATAAAATTGAAAAATGTGGAATGAGGTATTATGAAAAACTAGTCTTTGTCCTCACAATGCATGGTTATAATATATCATTTTGGTTAAAAATTATAATTTTATAACATTATATTCAATAGAATAGTTTTCCAAAAATAAATAGTTACCTTTTAAAAATTATTATGAATATACTAACAAAATTTTTAAATAAATAATAAATATTCATTAAAAAACATAACAAAAAAATTAGAAAAATTCTTTATCTAATTTAATATTTAAATTGATACATGTGATTGCATTAATTTATATTTATAAACTTGTTTTAGTTATGAAGAATTTAAAATGATGCAAAAAAAATTAAAAGAAAATATGGCTTATAATTTTTTTAATTATAAAGATTTCAAAATGATATAATAAAAAAATAATCTATTATGTTATTATTATTTTTTTTTTTAAAAAAAATTTGGACAAAATTACTACAAGTTGAAAACGTTTGGTCATTTTATACAAATATACAATTAATGTGTTAGTAGAACCCATATTAATAGTGTTATTTAGGATGCCACGTCAATATTTCCACACTTAATTTTGACCAAATTAATTGTGGCCTATCAAATTTTACATGCTAATATCAAATTAACAACAATAACTTTAAGAGTTGTGACAACAAATTATGTTAGGAGGGAGGACAAACCACACAAAATTTAGCATACCATTGATCCATATTGAAACAAAATTGTATGAAATATTAAAGTAAAGTGAAAAAATATAATTATATTATAAAACAAAACTTACATTTTTAAATGAGGCAATATTGATTAAAAAAATTTTGCAATAAAAAACTGTTCACGGAACTGTTAGAAATTTTTTTAAATTATAAGTTTTACATAATTACACATTAACTTTAAGAATAAATATTCATTAAATAGGTATGATATTCATCAAGATTTAGGTTTAATATTTAAGAATAATATAATAGCCATTTTCATTAGGTTAAAATAAATAGAAAAAGTCAAATCGTTGACATATTTATTAATTAGAGATTAAATTTAAAAAATGTGAGATTCAATATTTTTAAAATCAATATGAAAAACTAATATGTTGCATTAAATTGATTTTTTTTTTTGCTCCATTGTTGAAATATTTGACACTAATTAAAAGTAAAAAGGAAAAATAGAATTTTTTGAAACTGGAGGGACCAAAGTGCATAATATGGCAAACTCGTGGTACTTCGTCGCCTGGACTTTAGGCCTCGGTGTCAGCGCCAGACCGGCACTTTTCCGAAAGATATTCGAGTCCTCCACACAACGGAGAAAAAAGAAAAGGTCCTAAAAATATTTCAGAGCTTAATGCATGCAATTCTCTCACCATATTCACCAACTCCAGCTCTGTGCCAAACGCCAAACCCCTTTAATTGCCAAGAAACTCCATGCTCATATCATCAAGCTCGGCGTAAAAGAAAGCGAACCTTTACCCAACACTCTATTAGATGTTTATGGAAAATGTGGCTTGTTTCAAGATGCACATTACTTGTTCGAGGAAATGCCCCGAAGAGACCATGTGTCTTGGGCCTCAATTCTCACTGCATTCAACCTGGCCAACCTCCCTAACAGAACTCTTTCTGTTTTCCCTGCCATGTTTATGTCTGATAGATTGGAACCTGACCATTTTGTTTACGCTACTCTTGTTAAGGCTTGTGCTAGCTTGTGTGCTATAAGGCAAGGCAAGCAAGTGCATGCTCGTTTCATGTTATCGCCGTTTTTTGATGATGATGTTGTTAAGTCATCTTTGGTTGATATGTATTCCAAATGTGGGTTGCCCAAAATTGCTCGCGCTGTTTTCGATTCTATTTTGGAAAAGAATTCAGTTTCTTGGACTGCAATGATATCTGGGTATGCTAGGAGTGGGTTAAAAGTTGAAGCAATGGAGCTGTTTTCGAGGTTGTCAGTAAGGAATTTATATTCTTGGACTGCTTTAATATCAGGATTAGTGCAGAGTGGAAAAGGGATGGATGGTTGTTATTTATTTCTTGAAATGAGAAGAGATGGGGTTGATATAGTAGATCCTTTAGTTCTTTCAAGTATTGTTGGTGCTTGTGCTAATTTAGCTGTTTTGGAGTTTGGAAAGCAGCTCCATGGCCTGATCATAGAACTTGGTTATGAATCTTGCTTGTTTATCAGCAATGCACTTGTAGATATGTATGCAAAATGTAGTGATATTTTAGCAGCCAAAGACATTTTTGAAAGAATGATCAGTAGAGATGTGGTTTCTTGGACTTCCATAATAGTTGGGACGGCTCAGCATGGAAGAGCAAAGGAAGCATTAGATTTATATGATGATATGGTTCTAGCTGGAGTAAAGCCAAATGAAGTAACCTTTGTTGGATTGATTTATTCTTGCAGTCATGCCGGTTTAGTTAGCAAAGGCCGAAAACTTTTTAATTCCATGATTGAGGACTATGGGCTTAAACCTTCCCTGCAACACTTCACCTGTTTGTTGGACCTTCTTAGTCGATCTGGGCAACTTGAGGAGGCTGAGAGACTCATTCATGCAATGCCATTCAAGCCAGATGAACCTACCTGGGCAGCTTTGTTGAGTGCTTGCAATCATCGTAGAAATACCGAAATAGGACTTAGGGTTGCAGATCAGCTGTTGAGCTTGAATCCAGAAGATCCTTCATCATATATATTGCTATCTAATGTTTATGCCAGTGCAGGTATGTGGGAGCAGGTTTCAACGGTGAGAAGGTTGATGGCAGCTAAGGAAGTTAAAAAGGAACCAGGTTTTAGTACCATTACTTTTGGGAAGGAAATTCAAGTTTTTCACGCCGGGGAGACATGTCATCCTATGAAGGATGAACTTTTTGGTTTGCTTAAGGAGTTAGACGGAGAGATGAGGAAAAGAGGCTATGTTCCGGACACTAGCTCTGTTTTACATGACATGGAAGAGCAAGAGAAAGAACGGCAGCTTTTTTGGCATAGTGAGAGATTGGCTGTGGCCTATGGCCTGCTGAAGTCTGTTCCAGGAAAAGTCATACGAATAGTGAAAAATCTTCGTGTTTGTGGAGATTGCCATACTGTTTTCAAATTCATTAGCAGTATTGCTGAAAGAGAACTTATCGTGCGAGATGCCACCAGGTATCATCATTTCAAGGATGGAAGGTGTTCGTGCAATGACTTCTGGTGATCAAGTCCCTCTTAGTTTGCTTTTGCCTCTCCCTTTTCATTTATAGAAATTGCTCTGAAGGACAGATGGCAGATTATCGGCTAGGCATCTTGCAATCAGTCCTTGAATGCATTTCTGCTGACATGAGCATATTCACCTTCTTCAAAGGTTGTCACACCATCAGTATTGAACCTTTTCTTAACTTTTCAAATAAGAAAATTCAGTGCATTGTCTGCATTGATGTGGTAGAATGACTTTGAAATGGCGCAATGTCTCGATACCTGAGTTGGGAATTCGGAAGTGAGATTATTCTCACCCAGTTTGACTTGACAGCTTTAGGACGACCTTTGATCATTGGCTTTTATTATAGCAATGCCATTGATTTTGCAATCCTTTGCCTGTTACTTTCCAGTATCCGGTATCAGTTGTCCTGTCAGTTCGCTTGCTACCAGAGTACTTGTAATCTGAAGTGCAGAATTGTTTGACATCAGTGAGTGACAACATTTTTTGTACAATAGTGAATTTGTTACTCAAAATTCTAAAAGTAGAAAGAAATAGATTGGCATGCTTAGGAGTGAGATTGACATAAAAGTTAATTTCACGGATTTGCAAAACCTAATAATTGCCAAGCATCTTCTGCCTCAAGAATGAGAACATACAAGTCAAGTGATAAAACAATTGCTTGTGTTTGTTCCATTTTTGTCAAGTAGGTAAATTAACAAAATACCCTTTCTATGCCAAGGCATAATTATAATTAAACTTAAAAATGAATCACCAAGAGAAAATTTTTCATCTATTTCGTTGGAAGTCATAATAATAAATAACCAAGCCATAAAAAGTTTTACTAACATGGGGACATTTTTATCACTTGAGCACTATGAAAGTTTCAATACCCATCAATATTTACAACGTTGGAATTATTAATTCAGAAAATGCCAAATCCTAGCTATATCATATCATCTACAGTCAGGAGAAGTTCGTTTAATGTACGGAACTTCTTGTCTGAAAACTTTCGCTTTCAAATTAGCAAAGTCAATTTGCATGAGGAGATTTTTGCACTTCCTTACTTTTTATGCACACTTTATTATTAATATTAAAAAAATTTATCACCATCGGTATAAGTAGATTAAATATGAGTTTATTATCAAAAATAATTTTAAAATTTATTTATAACAAAGATAATTAATTTTTTAATAAGAAAAATAATGAGATAAATTAATAATAAAATAAGTGTTAAAAGAGATTTTTCAAAGTGAGTGTTCCTAGTATTTTTGTTGATTGTTTTAATAATGCATTATCTTTTGATTTTTTATTTTTTTTGTTTTGTTTTGTTTTGTTTTTTTGTTTTTAGAATTGACTTATGGCCTAAAGTGTTTAAGATATGCTCCACTGAAAAATATAATCAAACTTGATTTTTTTGTAATATTTAAAGACTTTGCTGTTTTAAACAATTTTCTTTGCTTCATAGTTCTTTCTACTCCTCCCAATTTCAATTCTCAAAATAGAAGTTCAAAACCATACAAATACGAATGAATCTTTTTATGGAATTTTTTTCTAGTTAGAAAGACTATTCTCTATATACCTTGTATAAATATAATTATTTGAAATTTTATAAATATAAATATAAATTAAAATAAAGTGATTTTATATTTTTGAAAACTCTTTAATTAATTTATAATTTTTATTTTATTAAAACTATTCAATTAATTAATTTTATTTATATTTAAAATAATTAAATAAAAATAAATTGATTTTTCAGTTTGTACATGCACATATTTACAACAAATTATATATAACTAGTCATTTATCCGCACATTATATCTATTATTTAATTCTATTTATTAATATATTTTTATTAGTATAAATATAAATTATATAATAATAACTAATATAATGATATATTTTATTATTATAATAAAGTATACTTCTGTAATATAATAATATTTTATTATTGAAAAATATCTTAAACAATGTATATTGGATACTAATTTTATAATTTCTTTAAGGAACCCGTAGGTATAAAAAAACTAATTCAGAAACATATAGATGATAATTACTATGTAAATAAATTTAAAAAATTAATATAATCTCATAAAAATTAATAACATTAGTTGAGGATAAATTTATTTCATAGTTAAATATTTTGAAATTTTTATTAATAAAATCACTTATTAACACTCACTTTTTCAACAAATAAAATTCAAATTCTATATAATACTGAAGTCAATTATTCTCACAAACCTTTCAATGGTTGATTTCCTTAGAACATGCAAAAAAAAAAAAGTATAGAGAATCCTACCCATAACAAAAAGAAAGACAATATTAAATAGCGCCACTCGTGACATCGACATCGGTGGTTCATATAAGATAAACTTTTTTTACAAAAAGACCCTTAGGGTTCGTTTGGATGCAAAGATTTGGATTTCAAATCCTAGATTTTAAATTCATTCACCAAAGGCCTATGTGATAGACTTGGTCTATGTGATGGACCAAAGGCCTTGGACTTTGTTCAAAGAGTTTGAACTAGTCCACTTGTTAATTATATGGATTGAATATTGATTAAAGAGTTTAATCTATCCCATTATATGTTTAGATTGGATTGGGCCATCTCTAAGTGTAGAGAGGCCCATGGCCCAAACCCAAGCCCAAGCCCATTAAGTGGTAATGGAATTGGAATAGTGATGGGGTAGAAATCCAACTAAGCTAACCAATTCAAAGATAGTGGCTTCTTATTGTCAAGGTTATGGAATTCCAAGTCTTTAAAAGACTTGGAATGAAGACTTTGAATAAAGGCTAGCAATAGTTGCAAGACTTGGAAAATAAAACACCAATAGATTATTTAATTAACAAGAAAGGTGTATGACACCAATCTTGGTACTGGAAATTTCGGCCAAGGCATAGAGAGAGAGGGTTTGGTTACTCAAACTAGACCAAAGGCAAGAAAAGAGAGTCTTCTTCTTCCTTAGTTCATGAGTGAACCTTTCTAGATCACAAGTGTTGTGATATCTCTTTCTAACCATCTTCATTGAGTGTAAATACTAAGTTCCATAACCTTCAAGATCAAATAGCTTTCTCAAGCTCTTAGGTCTTATACAAGAGAGGCTCGTGTGGAGAGCTTGTTGGTGCTTGAAGATCAACCAAGTGCAAACCGTATGTCACAAACTAGAGGCTTCACACTTGGGGAGCTCGGAGCTAGTGGATCACGACAATCAAAGCTTATCGAGAGTTCTACAAACTTAGGAGTGTTGTAAGTATTGCTTAACTCTTAGTATGTAGGACTTGTAATTTGATTACTTGTCTTTTTGATTGTTGCTAAAATATTATCCATTATGCATGACTTGTTAGTTATGTAAATTGCATGTGATTTGGATTTTGTGGCATGAATGGACTCAAACTTGATGCAAGTGTTGCATACTTCCAAAATTTTAAAATTTCGCATATTTGGTTGCTTTGAACTTCCATTCCCTTCACTATTACCAAGAATTCTATCTGAACAATACTTTTGAAATTCTTCACTGCTTTTGCCTCCTTTCTTAAATATCTAGCTATCTTCTCAACAGCTACTCAGCTCTAAAAAATTAATAAAAAGGAGTGGTGAGTATTTCTGGTGGAAAATACTTAGTGAATGAACAAATTAACAAGAACAAAACATTTTAGTAAATCTTGATATTTTATTAGATAAAAGCTCAAATACACCATTTAGTGTAATCAAATTTTACACCAAACACAATACCAATAGATTCTATACATATATTAACCTAAGTGTAACCAACACTTAGACCAATATTAATTCAATTGCCAAATCCTAATTAATATATGTATCCGGCCCCAGGCAGCAGATAAATATAATTCTCGGATATGGTCTTACATTTGCAAGAGAGAATGTATACCCAGTACCCGGCCTCAGGAAATGGCCATACATACTTACGTACTTAACCACTTTACATCCATAGGGTAGTATATGTATCTAACCCCAGACAATGATTATACACACTCAAAAACCCTATATCTATAAGGTAAATTGTGGACCCAGCCTTTGGCAATGGCTATACATGTTTACCAGCTCACAATCTACAAGGTAAGATATATACCCGGCCCCAGGCATCGGCTGTACTTATAAGGCAAAAAACTGGCATGATGCATTGGTTAAGCTTAAAAGCTTTAATAAAGGTGATAAAGTCCTTTTGTTCAACTGACATCTTCATTTGTTCTTGGCAAGCTAAAACAAAGGTGGTCGGGACATTTTATAGTTACTAAGGTATTTCCATATAGAGCTATTAAAATTCAAAATCATTAAGGGGAAACATTCAAAGTCAATGGTCATTGCCTAAAGCTCTACTATGGAGAAGATTTGCCTAAGGACTTGCATGTTTAACACTTGCAAGAGCCTTCCTTAACTACTTAAACTTTCAAGCGTGGCATTGGTCTAGGTTAAAGACTATAAAAATAAAAGCATTCTAACTCTAATTTAGTTTAATTTTTATTGTTTCTTTTTAACCCCGACTAATGGAATGACTTTGTTCTTAATGCAGCTTTGAAGTCAAAAAGAGTGAATAAGATAATGGGACATGTTAGGAGAGTTTCCTTTACCTTTCCTTCATTATGGTCATGCGTATTGCATATATAATTGTATGATTAGCATGTGTTTTGATTTTTTAATTTGTGCAAATTTGTCATTAGAATAAGTTATACAAATACTTTTACATGATTTTGCCTTAGTTTTAGTGCATTAGGTTAATAGTGATTAGTTGGTGTAAAAGTCATAGGACCCTATCCATATACAATATGGCCCTGTCAACGTGTGACTTTTAGCTTGTACGACCCTATCATAATGCAATAAGGTCATGCCATTACTCTTAGAAAGCATAGTCAACAAGTCAAGCATTAGCATAACTATGTCAAAAATCTCACACGACCTTACATTTTTATTTGAATTACTTTTTCATCTAGTCAAAACAGCTTTATTAAAATTTGGTAGGGTTGTGTTACAGTGTATTTACACAATCGAGAACTAGAGTGTAGTGACACAACTATATCAAAATTTGATAGGACTATATCATTCGAACCTAAGAGCAAGTAGCCTTAGTTGCATCTCGCACGACTTTGCTAAGGCATTGTAGGGCTGTGCTTCATAGTTCTCGAGCCATCCCAGTATAACATGGCTTTGATAAAATTTGACAGGACTGTGCTAGCATACCTATAATTAAAAATGAGTTTTGATAGAGCCCTGACACCTATAACATGGTCGTGTTAGTCTTTTTAGAAAACATAGTGCATTTTGGCAGGGTTGTGTCACATGTGATAGGGTCGTGCTAAGACACAAATTGTTTTTTATAAAATATAGACGTTAAAGGTTGTGCCATAATTGCTACTTTTTTAAAAAACACACTCTTTCATTCATTTAGCACAATTAACACTTCTTAGTCATTATATATACATATTTAGGATTCATTTAACACAAATACACAATATTAAACACTTTTTCTCTTGAAATTTCATACATATTGCATTCCTTCTTATTATTTATTTTTCTTCTTCTTCTTCTACTATCTTTACCCCATTACTCTTTTAATGTTTGATTACTAAACCATTACATAATTTTAAAGAAGGGAACTAAGCGACTTAGAACTACCAAAACCACATCCCAACTGAAGTAATACCAAAGGAAATTGAATTTATTAATACTTAACAAGAACATCTATTTTATCAACTATTGGATATAGATATTCAAGAAAATCACTATATTGATGAAAATGATTAGAAGGCTACAGGTATTTAGGATGAGTTTCAATTGTATTTGCAACGAATGGGATATGTGGAGTGGTCAAATATGAATACCACTCATATGTGCAACCAACATATGAATTTTTAAGTTTGTTCAAGTTTGATGAAGAACATGCAAAGATATCATTCCAAATTGCCAAACAAGCCTTTAGTAATGCCAATTTTGGGATCTCAATGATGTGTTTAGGTTTTCTAGCGAAAAGAATCCTATCCCAGAATGAAATAAAAATCAAGTGTGGAGAAGGTTTACAATTCTAAAGAGCCTTAAAATGCAATAATTAACAAATAAGGGAAAATAATTTCACGTGGTTTGAGGTATATGCATAAGTTAATGGTACATATAATGTTTGGGCGCAACAAGAGTGATTTAGTGGTGCAAGAAAGGGAACTCACTCTTTTGTATTATATGGAAAGAGCCTAACAAGTTGAAATTGCCTTCATTGATTGCCTCCAAGTTGCGTGATGTGTCTAAAGCTAATGTAGGTATACTCAAATGTGGAGAAATAGTGACAACCATCATTAAGTATTTGGGCTATAATATTGAAGCTATACCATTCAAAGTTAGCAAAGGTGATACAAGGCTTAACTTGAAACTTATATAAAGATGGGGCTTATTGAAAAAGTGGAAGAGAGCTATGTTTTGGTGCCCCATCCAAAGGGTGTCCAACCACCACAAGGAGCACAAGCTCATCAAAGACAAGAATAAGAGGAGGTAGCAGTAGCTATAGACATAAATCAATCTCTAAAACAAGATGCTCAAGGCATGGATGCGATGCTTGCAAGGTTAGGTTCATTAGACTTATATGTGCATGTGATAGAAGGAGAATTGGAACATATCAATTATAATCTTTACCCCTTTTTCCTTCATCAAGGCTTTACTCTACCGGTTTATCCTTTACCTTCTTCTTCTTTCTATCCATAACCTTTATGACTTATCCATCATTATCCATATACTTTATTCCCACTATAATCTACCTCATTCCCAATTTATCCTAGCCCAAAGGAAGATGAAGCAAAAGTGGCAGACCCAAGCCAAGTCTACTACTTTAGGGTACCACCTTAGGCTAAGTATGTTTATGTTTTGTGTTGTGTTTTAGTTTATGATTTAGATGTTGGTTTATGTTTTTCAATCATCTTAGCTTTAGGATTATAATGTTTATTTTAATGCATTATTAATGTGTTTGTATGTTATACTTGCTTTATACATCTCATACATTTCATACTAACTTTACCACTAACCTTGTAACCAATTAATCTTATTCTGTATTTTTTTTGTGCTTTACAGTGGTTGTAAGGAATAGTTGCTTGGTTCTAACACTATTCAACTCCAAGAACATTGAGGATAATATTCAATTCAAGTGTGAAGGAGTATATCATTCTTTATTTTTCTTTATTTTTCACATTTATTTTTATTCTTTATTTTAGCTTTTGGTTAGTTTTAATTTTAGGTAATGATATATTGCAAGAAATTTTAACTTTTTGCATATACATCCTTAAAATACTTAGTTCATTAGGTTTAGGTTTATGTTAATAAAATTGAAATTACAATAATGCTTAAAACCTTTTTAATTGTTGACTCAAATCTCCTTACCTTAAGCATTTTTGCAATTCATTAACATTATGAGTTATGTATATTTAGTTGAATTTCTTTAGCATAATCATGGATTAACCTCATTCTTGTGAATCAAAATTAAGGGTTAAATATAAGCGTTTGAGTTTAATATAACTTAAAGGGTACTTCACTTTTGAGTGGGTCAAAGATGCATAGAATACTATATCGTATAGAGAGTTTGTCTTAATTGGGTAATTTTATGTATTAGAATCGCCTTTGATTCTAATAGTTATGGTAAACTAACTAATATGTAGCAAGATGGAGTGTAAGGTATTGATGTAATTAGGGTGAGATATAGCATAAAACAACTCATCAAAAGTTTAAATGAATAAGGCAAGCTAAGTGCAAATTAATTTTGTTTTTTGTACTCCAATACTCATGGATTTGATTAATTTAGGGGTTGATCACCCATGCCAATTCTATATGCCTAAAGTGAACCAAGTATGAGTAAACTAAAGGTACTTAAGTGAGATGTTTATAATTCAATTATCTATATTTACCTCCTTGAGAAAATTTCCCTTTAATTGTGCTTAGTAATTAGTTAGCTATCATTCTTTAAGGTTAAGGGATTTCTAACATTTAAAATCATTTGAATTTGCTTAGAATTCATGGGTTTTATTCTATGTATCTTTCATTAATTTCATTGAGAAGTGTTATCTTTTTTCTTATTTTTAATATTTGGTTTTAGTGCATAAAAACTATGTTGGACATTTGCATGATTATTAGCTAATCCACCCTTGTTTTGACTTTAACAAGTAATTTTGAAACACTAATGCATATGTTTAAAGTGTGACTATTAGCTAAGTAATTTAAAGCTTAATTAAAGTCCTCAAAGGTGCATATTGATGTCTCTAATTGGCACTTGAATGGTTACAACTCATACGGGAATAATTTGAGTCAAAATATACATGTTCATAAGGGAAGGACTACCCTCACGATCGTGAGATGTAAAGGTCTTGATCGTGAAGGGTGCTGGCTTACACAATTGAAAATGAAGAAGAAAAAGCTGAAAGGACCCAAGACCCCCACCATCCCACCCTCACGATCGTAAGGGAAGGCTCACGATCCTAACATGGCTCCAATGGTCGAATTTTCACTTCTATCAGTCACATTTTTAAGGCTCACAATCGTGAGGAGTCAGTCACGATCATGAGCAGTGTAAATCCTGGAAAAAAGCTGAAATCTCATATAATGAAGGTTAAAGTGTTTCTTGACTAAGATCTTACTTCTTAACAGCTAGTTTTTGATGTTCAACTATAAATACAAAGCCTCAAACTTCATTCAAAAGGTTACAAAAGTTGGTTGAAGTAATTTATTCTTAGCGATTATCAAGTTCACTAATTAATTCTTCATTTATACTAAACCATTGAGTGTTGGGTTTGTTATTAGAATTAGGATCTCTCTTCTTATTAATTCTTAGGTGAAGATTAAAGGAAGTGAGGTCTGGTTCTAGTATTGGTTTAAGTGTTGGCCATTAAAATACTTAGGTATTGGTTTTTGTTTGAGCTAAGCTAAGAAAAACTCAATTGTTGTATAGGTTTAAGTTAAGCCTTGAAAAACTCCTTTGGTTGTTACAATCTTAATTAATAGATTGGTGTGGGGTTTAAAAATCCTAACTTGGGGATAAGTTAGGTGGATATGCAGGATTAATTGATAATTCGAACTCCTTAAATCACTTGTGTGTCTTGTGTCTATTTCCTTGCCCTCTTTCATTTTAAACTTTGTTTTTCCTTTTCATTATCTTCTTAAATTTCACTTAATCTTACCTAAAATCTAATTAGCCCTATTTACCCTCCTCTAGGGTTCTTTCAATTGGTTTAAGAGCTTAAATTCTAGATACTTTATTGATAGAATTAAGATCACAGGGAGTGAATTTTTTAACTTTCAATCTTTTAGACAATTCTTTGATAGCAATGACTATCCTCATTGGAAGTATAAGATGGAGTTATATCTAGATAGTGATCTTGTTAGGCTTTGGGATGTAGTGCTTTAAGGATGGAGTCCTCCCACCGAAATGGAAGAGAATGCACAAGTTCTTGTAGATAGAGCTAGATGGAGCCAAAGTGAAAAGGAAGACAACTACAAAAATAAGAAGGCCATGACCATTCTTCTTGCTTGTATGTCTAGAGAAGAAGGTGGCAAGGTGAAATATTGTATTTGAACTAAAGAGATTTAGGAGACTCTTGAGAATCACTATGAAGGAAATATTCAAGTGAGGAGCAAGAACATGCAACTTCATGTGTATAAATATGAGCTCTTCAAGATGAAGCCCCAAGAATCCATCACCAAAATGATAAATAGATTGAATGCTTCCCTCACAACCTTGAGAAAGTTGGAAAAACACTACTCAAGAGAAGAAGTCAACACCAAAATCTTGAGAGTGCCACCCAAAAAAGATTGGAAATCAAGGGTGACCTCCATTGAAGAAGCATATGACTTATTAAAGCTCTCTACCGATATTGTCACTGGAATGCTATTGACTCATGAGTTCACCTTGAAATAAAAGGAGGAGGAGAAAAGGGAGAAAGAAGAAAATAAGAAAGGAATAGTTTTAAAGGCCATCCAAGGAAAGCGAAGAAGAAAGCCTTGTGGACTCTAGTGAAGATGATGATGAAATTGCTATGCTCATTGGAGGTTTCAAAAAGCTCTTGAAAAGGAAGAATTTCTCAAGATAAAGAGACAACAAGAAGAATGATGGAAAAAGGGCTAAAGAAGTCACTTGTTATGAGTGTAAAAAGCTGGGTCACATAAGAAGTAAGTGTCCAAGGCTCAAGTTCAAGGGCAAAGGAACCAAAGAGAAGAAGAAGGCCTTTAAAGCCACTTGGGATGACTCATCCGATTTAAAAAAAGAAGAGGAGAACAAAGAGGTGGCCAATCTATATTTCATGGCTCTTGAAGTTAAAGAGGTACCTTCTACTTCTAACTCTTCTTGTTGTGATGATGATGATGATGAGAACTCTATTATGAGCAAGCTTATCTTAAAATGTGAAAATTTGCTTTTAAAGAAAAATTTTTACAAGTAAGAGTTTTCAAATTTATCAAAGGAATTTAAGATTTTAAAAGAATAATTTGCTAAAGTAATCTCATCCAAGGAGCAACTCTCTAATGACTTAAAAACTTTTATCTCTTTGAGATGTGAGTTTAATAAAACTAGAGAAGAGAATGAAAAGCTTTCAAAGGAGATACTAGAGCTAAAGAACTCCATTTTTAAATTTCACAAGGGAAAAGAAACTCTTGATAATATCTTAGTTTCTTAAAAGCTTTATGGTGATACATTAGACTTGGGTATGCTCATTGGACTCACTCATCATCATCCACTTCTAATAAATTCATTAAAGCCAAACTTGATTCATCACTCATTCCTAACACTAGCTTTAAAACTCAAGCTAACATAGCTAAAGTGTCTCATACATCTAGATCCAAGTCCTTTAAGACTTGTCCCCCTAAAAATTAAAAGTCTAAGGCATAAGCCAAAAGGCCTCAATCAAAGCATGCTTTTATGTACATAAAGAAACACACACCTAAGCATGCAATCTCAAACCATCATTTGCACACTTGTGAATGTATGTCTCATATGTGTTTAAGAACTCATATACCCACTAGAAGATATACACAACACTCTCATACACTCTCTAAAATCAATGTGCCTAGTAGAGAATCTATGCAACCTTCTAATGTCAAATATTCATATACATCTAGACTCAATAGATTTACAAATGTAAAATGATTTTATTGTATGACTCTTAGGGATACTAGCAATGTATACTACTATAAGAGATTGCACTTATAACTATTGCCTTTGGATTATCATGAGACTAACCAACCTAGACCACTTAAGGTTTAGGTTCAAAAGAATGCTTAATTTGTTATTGTGTAGGTGTGCTTGAAATCCACCAATATCAAAAGTCAATGGTACCTAGATAGTGGATGTTCAAGACATATGATGGGAGATAAAGACCAATTCACTTCCCTTGAAACCAAAGATAGAGGTAGTGTCACTTTTGGAGACAATGCCAAAGGGAAGATTATAGGAATTGGCAAGATAGGTAACCCAAAAACCTTCTATATTCATCACGTTTTACTTATTGATGACTTAAAACATAACTTACTTAGTATTAGTCAATTATATGACATGGCAAACAAAGTCACATTCTATCCTAAAAATTGCTTTGTTAGTAACCTTAGTGATGATAAAGTAATTTTTAGAGGTGAAAGAGTTGACAATATGTTATTGATATAAATGATGTTTGCAACAAGGAATATAAATGTTTAATGTCTACTTCTCATGACACATGGTCTTGGCATAGAAGTTTAGGACACACTAATTTTGAATTGATTGCTGACCTTAGCAAAAAAAAACTTGTGAATGGTTTACCCAAACTCATGTTCATCAAAGACAAGATATGTGATGCTTGCCAAAAGGAGAAGTAAAGTAAATCATCATTCAAGCTCAAAAATAGAATCTCTACCTCTAGGCCACTTGAGCTAATACATATGGATTTATTTGGACCAACTAGAGTAGCTAGTTTAAGGGAATGCATTATGCATTTGTTCTTATTGATGATTACTCTAGATTTACTTGGGTGTGCTTTTTAGTTCATCAGAATGATGCTTTTAATGATTTTAAAAGATTTTTGCAAAAAGAGTTCAAAAAGAAAATGTTTTTGCATTACTAGCATTATAAGTGATCATGGAACTAAATTTGAAAATGAATTTTTCAACTCCTTTTGCAATAAAGATGGTGTTTCTCACAACTATTATTCCCCTAGAACATCTCAACAAAATGGGGTAGTTAAGAGAAAGAATAGAACTTTAGTGGAAATGGCTAGAACAATTCTTAATGAGTATAAGTTACCATTATACTTTTAGGCGGAAGTCATCAATACCGCTTGTTATATTTCAAATAGTATCTTCAAAAGGCCAATTTTAAATAAAACTTCTTATGAACTATGGAACAATAGAAAACCCAAGATCTCATATCTAAGAGTATTTGGATGCAAATGCTTTATATTAAATACTAAGGAAAATCTTGGGAAATTTGATTCCAAAGTAGATGAAGGAATTTTTCTAGGCTATTCCACCTCTTGCAAAGCTAATAGAATCTTTAATAAAAGAACTTTAGTGGTTGAAGAGTCCATGCATGTTGTATTTAATGAATCTAATCCACTTGATCCGAGAAAGGATCTTGTTATTGTTGATGACTTTGTAGATGAGTTCATGGATATGAACCTAAAAGATAATGATCCCTCAAAATCATTGGAGCTAGAGGAACCAACAAAAGAGGAGGTTCAAGAAGCATCTCCACCAAAGATAGAGCTTCCAAAAGATTGACACTATAAGAAATATCATCCTATGGAGTTAATTTTGGGAGAAGCATCAAAAGGAGTAACTACTAGATCTTCCTTTAAACCTTTAATTAACCTTGCTTTTATTTCTCAAATTAAGCCAAAGTCTACTAATGAGGCTTTGGAAGATGAATATTGGTACTTGCTATGCAAGAGAAACTTAATCAATTTGAGAGAAATAAGGTTTGGAACTTAGTTCCTAGACCTAAGAATTATCCTATTATTTGCAATAAGTGGGTTTATAAAAATAAGCTAAATGTACTAGGTGTCAATACTAGGAATAAAACAAGGTTAGTAGCAAAAGGTTATAATTAAGAAGGCATTGATTATGATGAAACCTTTTCCCCAGTTGCAAGGTTAGAGGCCATTAGAATGTTACTTGCATTTGCATCTTATATGGATTTTAAATTATTTCAAATGGATGTAAAAAGTGCCTTCTTAAATGGTTACATCCAAGATGAGGTTTATGCAGAACAACCTCCGAGTTTTGAAAATCATGAATTTTCAAATAATGTGTTCAAATTAACCAAGGCATTATATGGACTGAAACAAGCTCTTAGAGCTTGGTATGAAAGGTTGAGCAATTTTCTATTAGAGAAAGGATTTTCTAAAGGAAAGGTTGACATAACACTCTTCATAAAGAAATTCAATAATGACTTGCTAATTGTGCAAATTTATGTTGATGATATTATATTTGGTACTACTAATCATTGTTTGTGTGAGGAATTTTTTAAGCTTATGCAAGGAGAATTTGAAATAAGCATGATGGGTGAACTCAAGTTCTTCCATGGGCTTCAAATCAAACAATGTAAGGATGGGATCTTCATCAACCAAGCAAAGTACACAAGGGACATCCTTAAGAAGTTTGGAATAGAAGGAGCCAAAGCTAGAAAAACACCTATGAGCACCACCACTAAACTCTCTAAGGATGAAAATGGAAAGCCGGTTGATAAGAAAAAATATAGAGATATGATCAGTTCCCTTCTTTACTTAATCGCTAGTAGGCCAGATATAATGTTTACTACTTACTTGCATGCTAGGTTTCAATTTAGTCCCAAAGAATCTCATTTGCATGCCATTAAAAAAATTTTAAAATATCTCATTGGCATATTGCATTTAGGACTATAGTACCCTAGGAGTTTAACCTTTGACTTGATTAGCTATTCGAATGCGGACTTTGCCGGTAGTCTTCAAGATACAAATAGCACTTCCAGAACTTGCCAATTTCTAAGTCAATGTCTAGTGTCTTGGTTTAGTAAGAAGCAAGTTTCGATTACCTTGTCCACTATTGAAGCCGAATATGTGGCGGCTAGTTGTTATTGTTCACAAGTATTGTAGCGAAAGCAATAACTGTTGGACTATGGAATTAGTATTAATCACATTCTAATTAAATATGACAACATATTCACCTTAGCAAAAATCCCATTCAACATTCTACGATCAAACATATTGACATTAAACACCATTTCTTACATGATCATGCTCAATGTGGTGATATTATTCTTGAATCTATTGACACTAGCAACCAACTAGCGGATATTTTCACCAAACCACTTTATGAGGATCGCTTGAACTTCATTAAGCAAGAGCTTGGTATGTTAGATGGTTCTAGTTTAGAATGATTTACCTTGCTAATTATATATTTATATGATTGTATGCATTGGTTTTAATTATTGTTTGATTAGGATTAAGCATCCGAAGTTGCATTTCATTTAATCTTTTTATGCTAATAAATAATTAATCGTTGAAATTAATTCAAATGATAAATTATTTAAATAGTAAATACAAATTTTTGTCCTCTAAGATCCTATGTCATTTGCATGATAAAAAAAATATTTGATAAATTCAAAGCAAAATGAATCCAAGTTTAAAATTTTTAAATTTCTCAATTTCATTTAAAAAGACTAAATTGCAACACTTTTTGGACCCAATTGGCAAATATTTTAAAGCTCGGTGACCTAATGGTAATTTATGTCATGCCCACTACGTTGGTAGGCTACTTGTGACACGTGATGCCTGTTGAGGGGTTGTGCCCCTCACGATCACCGCTCACGGTCGTGAGCAGACCGTGAGTGGTGACCTGTTCAAAAATTCTAGTTATTTTTTGCACATTCTTTCACTCTTTTGAATTCTTTCAAAAACACAGACGGCCATATATTTTTAACCATTGATTTTTCCAAAATCCAAGGGTCAGTTTTCAATTATTTTCACTATATAAACCCCCTATCTCTTGTATTTCATCTCACTCTCTCACACATACTCTTTAGACTCTTCCTTAGCTTTTATTTCTTACTTCCATCATATCCATTCCTTTATTCTACATACATCTTCATTTTTTGCAACACTCGCACTTTAGATACATTATCCATTCATCATACATTCCATTTCATATCGAGTAGAGTAATGGATTTAAATTAAGAATAAGGACCTAATTGCAAGGAAAATGGGATTAGATTGAAACAATTGAAAGCATAAGGGTTGACATGTAATATCTACACTTCATTATGGGGTGAAATGGATATTTAGTGACAATTACCCTAAGGTTTTGTCTAGAAGCCCTTTGAATTCCGACCAAGTGGGTGGTTAAATGTGTGTGCATGTGTATGGTGGTGTGTATGGCCATGTGTAGGGTGAGGATTATGGAAGAATTATATAAATAAGAGAGATTATTGAACTTAAGAAGGGTTAGAAAAATTGATCCAGCTCTAATCATTTGACAATAATTTTGAGAAGTTCTAGAAGTTTTACAAGCATTTGGAATACTAATTGGTAAGTGATCGAGGAAATTCGCAAGTATACGGGTCAAGTTATAATATAGGATTATAAGTCCTAGTATCGTCCCACAGAGAAGAGATTAAGTATTAATTCACTTGATTATTTGCTTGTCTAAATGAATCAATTGTTTATAGAATCAAAGCATTAAAAGAATTTAAAACTAAAAACCATTTTAATTATCGAAATAAACAAATATGTATGCAATTGTACTAGAGTTTCTCTTTTTACCTATGTCTGTATTGAATTAAAATCAAATTCACCTTGTCATCTATATCTTAATCTAATTGTTGATTAAAGTGTTTAATCAAGTAATTAAGATTAAGGAGTTAGATTTTTGCGAAAGCAGTGATTCTAGTATATCATGAAATCTGATTCCACCAAGGATGTATTATTAATTATACTTAATTAATATTGGATGTTAATTAAAGTATTTAATTAATAATATATATGTTGTTAATAACATAGACTTGGATTAATGGCCCAAGGTGTATAGGCCTAGGCTTGAAAGTGTTTTGGGCCAAAGATTAATCCATTGTGTAGAGAAAGCCCAACAACCATATCTAGGTCCATTGATTTAATGGATTGGGTTTTGGACCAAGTGTTGGCCCAATGGTAAGCCCAAGCCCATTATATTAATGTAGAGATTTGGTTGGTGTATTATAACAGTATAAAGGATGTATGTATACAAATACATTGGATGTGTTATCCCATTCATCTTTGGACACTTGTATAGAACACTTGTCAAATGTATAATCATACTAGGTGACATGTGTCCTGATGATGTCATCGATGATGTCATGGCCTGCATCATGATGATGTCATGGCCTGCATTATGGTGATGTCATATAGTGGGCCCATGATGTCATGGTGATGTCACGTGATGGGCCCATGATGTCATGGTGATGTCATGTGGTGGGCCTATGATGTCATGGATGATGTCATGATTATGTCATGATGATGTAATGCATGATGTCATGATGAGGTGGCAATCTCTACACTAATTTTTGTCCTTATATGTTTTGGTTGATATCAATTGATTGTTGATCTTCAAGCTTGGAGCTTGATAGCCATTGCTAATGCCTTTGAACAAAAGGTAGAGCTAGTTTTTGTTGGACAAAAACTAGAGAAATAATCGACCAAAAGAAAACAACACAACATCCTTAATGTTCTTGCTTGGTAGATTTGATTAGAGTAAGCTTTTGTGAGGGTCACAAAAGGGGGACTTGCTTCTAATTAGATTTAGGCAGGAAGGTGATTTGTTGAGAGCTTGGTGATTCAAGCTAGAGGCCATACAAATGGGTGGCTAGAGCATGGGATTCAGGAGTTGAATCTTCCATACCAAAGTAGTAGATCCTTGTGGTCTTCATCAAACACTTGGAGTTTGTAAGTTACTTTCTACTTGAACTTCAAAGTGGTTGTGATATACATGCTTGTGTGTTTTATTTTAGCTATATGTTAATTACAAATTGAATCTTGGGTATAGGAATTCTTCATGTGATGAAGAGTTATGCAAGTGAAATTTTTGAAATTTCACCCCTGTAGGGCACATGCTTCCGCTGCATCTCTGTTGCATAACTATTTCCTTTCATTTACATGTAAGTATTTTGGTTCATCACAACATACATCCGCATATCACATTCATCTACAATTAACTATAAATAAAACAACAATAAAATAAATAAAATATACACATAAAGAAATGGAGGGAGGAGAAATAAATACAACCAAGTACACAAATTAAAAAAAAATAGAATTTAAACTAAATGCTAAGCCAATCGTAGTAAACCACAGGGTTACTACTGTATATGCCTGCAATAATTCATTAATTAGTCTATCCAAAAGGAAAAAAATAACCTACACAAAATAAAGACTTAGTACATGATAAATAAAAAAATAACAACACAAATAAAACATAATAAAAAGACATAACTGTAAATAAAATATGTCTAAATCCTTACTCGACATATTTATATGGACATCTAAAACATGATTGCAATCAAGAAAACATAAACTACCATGCCCAAAAAAACATCTAGATTGAGGCACCACCTCACCATGATGAGGCGATGAAGACTTCACCATAGGAAGCAGAGGTGCCGCCTCAACGGTGAGGCGTAGCCTCAGCGATCTTTGGTACATAAACAGAATGAACAAAAATGGAAATTGAAACTTCTTTTAATTTTAAACATGCAGATTTGTGCCTATAAGCCTATACCATGAGCAGTTGCCACTAAAATAAATAACAATATACATGCAGAATGTAAAAATTTATAATAAACAACAATCATGTAAGAAAACATAGAAAGAAAAATTATTTTTTGTAGCAAAGATTCCCACACCATGCAAAAGTTTCAAACATATTATGCAATATGAAGGAATTTAGAGACAAAGAAGGAATAAAAATTCTACTGTTAATAGATGAATTCGGCTTCCCTGTCTTTTCCTCAGACTTTGTTTCTACAACAAAAAGTAGCTTCATATAGTGTACAACCAATTCCCAAGTCCTTTAACAATTGATTTTTTTTTGAAGTAGTGTGTGCTCCTTTTGTGTGTTTTGTTCTTTAGAACCTCCCTTTGAAGCCCCCCTCTTTCTTTCTTTTCGTTATTTTCTTCGTGTTTTCTTTTTTCTTCGTTCTTTTTTTTTTAACATTAATGGCTTTAACCCTTTTTTTTAGCCCCTTCTCCTTTTTTTTCAGAACCCCCCCTGTTCTTTTTCTTTGCTGCCTTTTTATCTTTTTTTTTTTCACCTCCTCCACCTTCTCCACTTTTCCTCCTTCAAAACCAACTAGCCACTATTTGTTGGCTTCAGAAAATCATGGTTAACGGTTTTAAATGTTGGAGTAATTAACAACACGTTCTATTTAGATATTATTATTATTATTATTTTTTTTTTTGCAGCAAATACCACTAAAACGACCGTTTCAGTGCATTAAGGTGCCGCCTCAGTGATGAGGCAACCGCCTTAGTGTGATGAGGCATCGCCTCAGTGATGAAACTCATCAGAAGACTTTAATGGGTTTGATGGGTCGTATGCTTGTCAAATAGGCTGGAATCTCAAGCTTTATACTGTTTTGGGCTCATTTTACTTGAACTTTCATCATTGGGCTTTCGTTCTTAGGCCGGGCCAACCCGAGTATCAATAATTACTAATATTAGAAAAGTTACCTTTAGTAACGACTAACGAGTGATATCTAGGAGGGTTACATACATCTCATCTTAGAAGAGTTACAGATGGATAAAAAATAGGTAATATTTTACCTAAGGAGATCTATTGTAGCAATACATTAGTACAATGTCCTAAAAAAACAAGGTACTAGTAAAATATTTTTCGAGTCCTTAAAAGTGATAGTTATTGAATAGTTTAATTTCAAAATAAAAATTCTTGAAAGAACGACCAATTCTTTTAGCAACATGATTTATACATGGGACTAATTTACAGTGACAAATTAAAATCTTGATTTGAAATTAAAAGATAGAAATTGTTGCATTACTTTCAAATATTGAAGTTTAATTTATGGCAAAAGGTTAAAAAAACAACTTTTGAATTTTCATGAAAAAGTACTTAACATCATAAAATTTAATGTTGATTTATCCAAGTCCATAAACTTTTATAGTCCTTAAAGTTAAAAGTTTAACTTTGTTAGCCAAATATTAAAAATAAGGGGGCATTAGATACATTTTAAAAAAATTATGAGTTTCAATATATCGACACTAAATTTATGATGTTAAGTGCTATTTTTATAAAAGAGCATGAGCCTTTTTGTACCTTTTGCCTTAATTTATAAAAAGTCCACTTTTATGACCTAAAACTAGGGGTGTAACCGAGTCAAGCCAACTCGCGAGCTACTCGGGATCGACTCAAAAAACACTCGAAATCGACTTGAGCTCGAGCTCAAGCTACTCGAGTAGGTTGTCGAGTCGAGCTCGAGCTCCTTAATATTGGATTCGAT
>CATIWO010166438.1:0-12027 GCA_949673435.1 Macaranga tanarius
TTCAAGTAAAAGATTTAATTGAAATTCAAATTAATTGACTAAAATTCAGTCATTTAAATATATTATAAGGTTATTTTTATCATTTAAATAATATTTATTGTAAATTTACAAATTTATTTTAATTATATAAAAAAATTATCAATATGTAATTTTATACTGTCTAGATTGATGGATTAAATTTATAAAATATATTTTTTTATTATTATTATAAATTTATTTATTTCAATTATTTAGTTGAAATTTTAGAGTTTTAAATATTTAAAATTGTTGAAATTTTGAACTTTAGTTAATATATTGATTTCAACCAAAAGATTTAATTTGATTGAAATTCAAATTTACATGTAAAAGTTTAGTTATCTAAATACATGATAATGTTAGTTATATCATTATATAAAATATTGATGTCTTTTTTCGTCCAAAAATGTTTTTCCTTTATTCATACTTTTATATATTGTATAGAGATTAAATTAGACGTTTTTATATATAGTATATATATATATATATATATATATATATATATATATATATATATATATATTGTATAGAGATTAAATTAGACGTTTTAGTTCAAAATACAATATTATTCTTTTTTTTTTTTTTGTGTATCTGTTTGCTTCCAAATTACTTTCTTGATAATTTAAACAAAAATAGTAGTTAAAATTAAAGAATTGACATGTATTGATATTTTTGAATGATGTAATAATAAACAATACAGATAAAATTATGTATGCAATTCGCAGCAGCTTCAGTGTGTCACACGCTACGACAAATTACAAACAAGACTTTCAATTTTTTCACTCCTATATCATTAATTAGGAGGCAAAACAGTAATTTAAACATAAATTTGTCTTGTTTTTGAATAAATTTTTGGGTGAATCCAGTTTGTCACGTAGGATTATGAACTTTCTATTAGAAACTTGACATACAGCATAATTAATTAGTATATATTGTACTTTTAACTTTAATAGTTACAACATCTAACTATGGTTACTTTTAAGGTAAATTGCTTCAATGGTTACCTAACTTTGAACTTTGTTTCAATTTGGTTCCATAATTTTAATTTTTTTCAATTTAGTATCATAACTTTTATTATTATTTCAGGTGAAGGGTCCTCCATGAATTCAGATCAATTTATGCTGACGTGGCAATCGATGATGGTATATTCCAAGAATATGTGCCTAGTCAGCAGCCACATCATCATTACATGTAAAAAATTTTAACCTTTGTAGGACCCATTCCAACTTAATCCTAAATTATTAAAGTTTTACCCTAAAAGAGTTACTATTTATCTTTTCTATCCCATATCCTCTCACTCGCCTCTTCCCCTCGACTCGCCCCCCTCACCTGCACCGATCAAACTTCACTTACCCCTCACCTGAACCTTAAATTGCTCTCGTCTCCCATTTCGACCTCTATTTTTTTTAATCTTTATTATCACTTAATTTGTTCTTATTAACTAAACTTAGCTTCATGGAAAACGAAATGGAAATTCCAAAATGTTACTGCAATTTAGTGGCTTCACTGAAGACTTCATGGACAGAGGCTAATCCTGGGCGTCGATTTTTTGGATGTCAGAGACATGGTGTGAGTAATTAATTATTTATTTTGGTTTATATTTTTCAAACAAAGCTTAAAAAATAAAAGAAATGGTTGGCTATTTTCATGAACCAGATGAATGGAGCTTGTAATTTCTTTATGTGGTATGATCCACCAATGTCAAGTCGTGCTCGAAGTGTGATCGTTGGTTTACTCCGAAGAATTGAGAAGGATGAAATTGAATATAAAAGGAGGATAATGCAGGGCAAATGGATATGGGTGAAAGCTGTAGGACTAGTCTTTATTGGGTTTGTGTTTGGTATAATTTGTAGCTGAGCTTCTATGCATTCTAATATACTTTCTAGATCTTTTATGTATAATGGTAACTCAATAGATATTGGCAAAATATTTTGTAATGTTATATGTCTTTTAATGTATTAAAATTTGTTCAAGTTTGCTGTTTTTTTTATTGAAAGTTATTATTCTATATGAACAATGTTTTATGTAATGTATCTATCTACATTGCAACAATTGTTCTTTTTTCTACAGATTTGTTTCAACTATTTTTAGCATCTCATTGAACTCAGGTTGCTATTAAGGCCAAGTATGTCTTTTGCTTGTCTAGATTTGTTAATGTTGGTGGCTCTAAATGGTCCTATATGATCATGCTCATATTTGAAAATAAACATTCTATCTAATTCTAGACAGCTTATGCTTGTTTATACAATGCACATTTGAGCCAAAAAAATTGCACAATTTGAAAAGAACCAGTAAACATTATCTTTAAAGAAATCACATAAAGTAGACATCATCTTTGAAGCTCATCACTTTAGAGAGAAATGAAGATATCATATAAAGACAATGAACCTTTCTCCAAGATAAAAGAATCCCGGCATAAGATTGTGGGAAGATATCAACAGGACCACTATGGTTAGTGGTCCATCAAAAAAGCAATAAAATATCATAGAGTTTTACATTAATCCTCCAACTAACACAAGAGGTTTGAGTAATGACTCAATAACTTTTATAAATACAAAATGAAACAGCCACTACTGCTTAAAAAGTCTTTCCAAAATGAAATAGGCACTCTATCTTCTGCTTCCCTTTCTCTTTATCAGCTGCCTTATCAACTTCTATGGGTGCAGTAGTTTTACCGTTCTTTACAGATGCTGTAGGTGTGAGATCCTACATCGGATGGAAGTGGGTAGTTGACATGCCTTATATGGGTGCAGTGCCTTCTTCCTTCACGAGGCGCCTTTTGAGGATAAAATCGTGAGGGATGGACTGGGTCAGTCCCCAAAGCGGACAATACCTCGTGGGCCGAGTGATCTTGGGCTGTTACATATGGTATCAGAGCCAAATCCTCGGGTTCGATGTGGCAGCAGGGACGCTGGGCTCCTTAAGGGCGGTGGATTGTGAGATCCCACATCGGATGGAAGTGGGTAGTTGGCATGCCTTATATGGGTGCAGTGCCTTCTTCCTTCACGAGGCGCCTTTTGAGGATCAAACCGTGAGGGATGGACTGAGTCAGTCCCCAAAGCGGACAATACCTCGTGGGCCGAGTGATCTTGGGCTGTTACAGTAGGTGTCTTCAAATATGGATGTGCAGCAAGTGGAGGCCTGAAATACCTATCAATTATCTTCACGCTACTATGGGGATGCTTTGGAGCAACAGTTTGAGGCTTGATTGCAATAGATTTGGGAATTTTAGGATGTTCCTTGTGAGATTTCTTTCTTTTAGTTGCTCCTTTATCTTTACTGTTGCTTTTTTATTTTGTAAAATTTGTTTGTTGCTCTGTTTCATTTCCCTTCTCTATTGATCTTACTTGTGGTGTTAAAGTATTTTCATTAATTATAACAGGTACTATATTGAACATATACAATCATTAAAATAAAATAAATTAGATATAGTGAAAAAATTTACCTTAGATTTTAGTGTTTACATGAAAAAAAATATTACATGTAGCTTTTTAAGGTGTACCTGTGAAATTATTTCTTGTGGTAAGTCACCATGTGCTTCTAAATCTTCATGTAATGTAACATCCACATCTTAAAGGTCATCCATGTTACTAATCTGCATTAAATAGAATAGAAAAAACCAAAAAACCAAATAAATCCTTAACAACAACAACGCTAAAATCTTCTATGAATGAATTAATGTATAACCTGCCTAAGTAGTTCTATTGTTGATATAAACATATTGTTAATGGTATTAGGAGTTCTGCTGCTACCCTATTGACATAAATAAACTATAAGAATAATCTAACACAATATTTGGTAAAAAAAAAACCTTCAGTCCCTTACATCGGGCATCCATTGGACAATATGTAGTTGTGATTGAGTACTACTTGGTCCTTGTTCATTGTTTCTCTGCATCTAGACATTATATATATTAAATAAATAAAGTGTTTGAATGCAATAAATTGAAATTCAACTAATAATTTTTTTTTTAAGAAAAAAACTTACAAGCAATGTTATTGGAATAGATCCATGGTACCTCCTATTATGCCCTTCTTTACCACAAACAGTGCATCTAATGACATTTCCCTTCCTACTCACTCTTCCATTATTAATTCCATTTATTATTTTTTCATTCTCTCTTCTCTTTTTTTTATGTCTTTCCTTCCTATTTGAGGCTTCACAATGCATGGTGGGAGAATAGATGGAGCATCACTTCTAGGCCAAAATTCTTTTCCTTGAGTTGGGTTAATAAGGTGGTTGTATGTTTTCAAGAAAGTTGACACCTTATAATGATCATGCAAATAGTTTTCTGGGTTTTCATTGTTGTACCACAAAGCAGAAATAGCATGGCTGCAGGGAATCCCTGTTAATTCCCACCTCTTACAGCTACAAGTCCTCTCTTTTTTTATCAACAACAAACTGACCTCCTGGTCTAACAACTTTATATTTGTCACCTCCTGACCACTTAGTTGTATAAACATAGTGAAGCTTTTTGGTCTTTTTAATTTCTTAAGTATCTTTGGACAGTAAACAGATGTCCTCTTCCTCATTGCATCTCTCTTTTTATGAATCATATTCATTAATTTAGTCATTATCATTTCGTTCATAGTTATAACACCTTTAATCCTTGCATCAAGGATGGAACTATTAAAATACTCACATAAATTATTGAGTACCATATCACACTTTGGATACTCTCTAAAATGAGACCTAGTCCAATGGTAAGGCAGAATATTATTTAAGTACTCATAAGCACCAGGGTAGTTAGCTTTAATGGTCTCCATTATTTGTTTAAATTTATACATATAGCTTGCTCTAGCAGCAGCAGCAAATAATAAATCTTTTAGCCCTTTCCCTGTAAATCTTGACCTAAGATTTGTATGGATATGTCTAATGCAGAATCTATGCTTAGAATTAGGAAAAAGCTCTTTAATTGCTAGAATTAAGCCTTATTATAAAAGCCAAAATAAGACAACACACCAACAAAAAAAAAATTAGCACAATAACAATAAAAAACCAAGTTTAAAATCATTTATAGTTTCATACCTTATGCCTATCACTTATAAATGCCCAATGATGACTATTATTGATTTCAAGATCATCAGCGAGTTGTAGTAAAAACCACGTCCAATTATCTCTATTTTCTTTTTGCACAACAACCCAGGCTATTGGATAGATGCAGTCATTAACATCTATCCCAATAGCTGACAACAATTGTCCTCCAAACATCCCCTTTAAAAAACACCCATCTAAAGAAATTAATGGCCTACACCCTTCCTTGAAACCAACTTTCAATGCACCCAAACATACATAGAAGCTCTTGAATGCTCTCTCATCTAGATGTAATGTTGCTGTTGAACTTGGATTACTCCTTAATAGCTTAAGCTTGTATGAATGCAATATTGATAATTGCTCATTCTCATCACCATCAATCACCTTCAAGGCAATATTTCTAGCTCTCCAGGCCTTCAGCCTGCTCACACTAACTTTTTAATCACCTTTAACTGCAGTAATAATACCATCTACACTCCAAGTTGGATCAGCCCTAAACCTCTCAAGATAATTATTAGCAATCCATTTAGTATTAACATGTGTATTCTCATGCTCCCTAGCACAACTGTGCTCTAATTCTCCTAATTTAATTTGAACTGTGCTTTTATCATTAGGCATTAGTGAAGCATACATGTAGTATGGACAACCTTTCTTACATAAAGCCTTGCATTTTATCTTATTATTGGGCTTAAACTTCACTTGCACTCTGTGCTTGATTAAGTAGTTCCTAACTATCATCTTAAATTGCTTGAATGAACCAAATCGTATCCCAATTTGGAAGGATGGATTGGCCATATCAGTCTCCTTAAAATTTGGAAATTTAGGCTTTGATGAATCTTCATCAGAATCCTTATCAGTTGAAGAGCATGACTGTAACTCATCTGATGGAGCATACACTGTTTCATCAGAATCTACATCACTATAATTGTTATTATCCTATACAGGTCTTTTACCTTTCAGCATATCTCTTTCTATATCTTTATCCACATATTTCTCAAAGATAACATCATCATCTTCGTCCTCCAAATCATAATCTGAATCATGAAAATCATTATCTTCTTTGTCTGAATTTTCCTCCTCTTGTTCTTCGTCTTCACCATTATCAAGCTGTTCATTTGCCTTGTCATTCTTATTCACTAACACTTCTTCTTCCACTTCCATATTCAAATCACTGCCTTGTACTTGCATTTCCTCATGCCTAAGGACATGATACTTCCTAGCATAAACATGAATAACTATAGTTACATATACAAATGTTGACATTTCAATAGCATCAGAGTCATCATTTAACTTCCTTAACCCATTCATGATATTCTTTTTAGGATGCAACTAGAAATAATTCAATCTTTCTCTAACTAACCCCAATTCAGCGGCCATGGCATCTATTTCCAACTTAGATATCCTATCTAAGCTGCAATAGTCTATAAACCCAGCCATTATATTCTCATAACCACTATTAGATCTCATTGAAACACAATGCCAGTGAATACTAAAGTATTCACTATAATTATCAGATACTGCAAAAAAAAAAAAAAAAACCACTCATTGAACGTACATGTGCCCAACAGTATTATTACAATTTCTAATTATTAAACCAATAAATATCAATGTTAAATGATAAAGCAATAAAAGAGCTCATGTTAAAATAACTTCTTCTTTGGTGTAGTCATTCGAATTTTACTAGAATAGTAGAAGTGGTAAAAAAGATGAAAGCTTTAGTGGTGAAAAAAGAAATAGATTTTTCATTTTTACTTACAATACTCAGGTGGCCCTTCTCCTGGAGGCCTTCTTCGCTATTCCATCTTCTCTTCCTTCAAAGCTTAAGTGATTGAGATTTAGGGTTCATGTAAGATTTGAGAAGAGTTATCATTGCAGGTGAGGAGGAAGATGAGATACGGAAGTGAAGTTTGATCGGTGCAGGTGAGGATATGGGATAGAAAAGATAAATAGTAACTCTTTTAGGGTAAAAGTTTAATAATTTAGGGTTAAGTTGGAATGGGTCCCACAAAGGTTAAAATAATTTACATGTAATGATGACGTGGTTGCTGACTAGGCGCATATTCTTGGAATATACCGTCACCGATTGCCACGTCAGCATAAATTGATCTGAATTCATGGAGGACCCTTCACCTGAAATAATAATAAAAATTAGGATACTAAATTGAAAAAAATTAAAATTGTGGAACCAAATTGAAACAAAGTTCAAAGTTAGGTGACCATTGGGGCAATTTACCCCGTTACTTTAATATATTTATGAATTTCTTTCTTTAAAAAAAATATATTTTTTAAATATTACATATTATCAATTAGATTGAAGTCCATGACACTTAAATCAAAAAAGAGAAACAAGTCGTTAACATGTAATATTTAAATTTTGTAACTCTTAAAGTCCAATAGATTGAAGTCCAATATATAAAAAGTAACTATAGTTAGATGTTGTAACTGTTAAAGTTAAAAGTACAATAAATGCTAATTAATTTGTGCTACATGTCAAGTTTCTAATGGAAAGTTCATAATTTTACGTGACGAACTAGGTTCACCCAAGAATTTCTCCTTATTCTGGTGTTGTGATAATGGACTAATCACCTTAAATTATAATAAAGGACGTTACTAGTTCATTTAATAATATGACAATGTGAAAGATTTACAATGGATTAATGTGAGATATAGACACATTTGGGAAAATAATCAATTGACGTAGTTGTTTAAAGTGCAGTTGGGTGAGGTCTCATCATTTTCCAGCTAAAACAGTACTGAGTGTTTCTTTGATGAAAAGAAAAGATAATTAATTAATTAATTAATTTGCTAAAATTGGTCTTAATCTAAGGGTGAATTTTATGATTATATAATTTGATGTGGATGTTATCATTAAAATTAAGAATTTAAGGCTAAAATAAAATAAGGAAAAGGTATTAGTGCATCGGACTTAAGCAAAACTTCAAACACGCTTGGCTTAAAGCCTTAAACTATGAAGAAAATCTGTAATAATTATAGATTTGACAACTGACCCAAGTCCTCAACTGCTCTTTACGACGGAGTTGTATGGTAATGCTGGGATTTAAGGCTTAAACTTTTCTGAAATTAGATATATAATATTTTAAAGAAACCTGACTGGTGATTCTCAATTGTTGAATTTTTACGCTTCCAAACATGTTATTTATTGAATAATAGCTCAATGAAATTTATTTTTATACGTAAGGTTAAAGGATTCAGAAATATTATCTTAATTCAAGTTTGATATTTGAATTTAATACAGTCGTCAATGTAAATTATAAAGCATATTTGAAATTAATTGTGGAAGATTATATTTTTGCTGAACATATATAATTTGAGTTTGAACTTCTTGTTAAAGTTTTTTTTTTTCTTTTAGTAATTTTTTTCTGATATTTTGGAAGTTATGAGACTTTCGATTTATTAAAATTGAAACATAAGAACTCAAAAAGGAGGTAAATTTTTTTTTTAATATTTATTTTATATATATATATAATTTGAATTCAAAACTAAGAGGTGGGTAGATTTTTAGAAAAGAATTCTCAAATATTACAATGGTGGAACCGTATTATTCTCTTCAAAAATAGTTCTTTCCGAAGTGTGTGGCATGGTTCAGTTGATGCATCATTGTCTCCCAACGAGTTGCCACAAAGGAACTTCACCGACAAGAAAAATGACATGAAAAATAGCAATCGGATATTGATTTGTTGTGGTCTTCAATTGATTCAACACACACAAACAAGCAGGGTCAATTCAACACACACATATATATGGAGTGGGTCACTCACTAGCTGACGCTTGAGAATAACAAGGTGAAACATCTCATAATCTTCATATATATATATATATATTTTCTGATTTTTATCGACTGAGGTACGTGAACCTAACTATATAATATATATGTAATATATGCTTTGCGTACATTAAAATCATACTATTTATCTATGGCAAATATAATATTCCTTGGTTTCAAAGACAGAATAGGTGGAGAAAATCCCACGCTGAAGAGGTCCAAGAATTTAATCTTAAGGCAAGTGGAAACTATAGGTTAAATATTTCGGTGCTTATCCAACTTTGCACTAATTACATTTTGGATACTAAATTTCAATTGGTTTATTTTTTATAATTAAACTTTAATTGGTTTCTTTTCTATATTTCAGCCGGTCACCTGGTGGCTTATTGCTGATGTGGCAGCCGGACCTAAAATATTCCAAAAATATTTGCCACATCAGCATCCAAGTCATCTTCCAACTCAGATTGTTGACCGAAACGAAATCAATTAAAATTTAGTACCCAAAATAAAATAATTGCAAAGTTTGGTGACCACCAATATAATTAACCCATTAATCAACCTCTTATCAAGAAATTTATTTAATTTATATTAAAAATTCCATTTAACCAATGTATATCTCAATGTATAGTATTATGTATATTGAGATATATAAATATTTATGAATAATTTAATATCATATTTATTAGCTGCAGACAAGTAAATAATAAAATAGATGATCAATAAATAATTATTCAGTCAAATAATAAATGAAAATGTGATTTATTTGATTAATATTATTTATAACTTTATTTATATTAAAATATTTCAAATTTTTTGGAGATATTAATTGTTATTTTGAATACAATATTTATTAATTAATAAAAAAATAATTTTTATTACTATTTTTTATATTATTAACTTAATTAAGGTAGAAAGTACAAATTTAAAAAAATTTATTTAAAATAGTTAATTTCAGTTTTAAACTGACAATAAATTTTTTTAATATTCAATTAAAAATATTTTATTTATATGTATAGTTTTGAATAATATCAATTTAAAATTAAAATAAAATTTATCTTTGCATAATTAATTTTTGTTGACTATTTAATTAAAATTTTAAATTTTTAAAAATATTTTCTTTATATTATAGTTTTGAAAAATGTTAATTTAAAATTAAAATAAAATGTACGTTTCCATAATCAATTTTTTAATTATGTAATTATGAATTTTAAAGTTTTTCAATTTGCAATGTAGAATTCATAATCTTTTATAAATTTCTTTTCATAATCTAAATTTTTATGATTTAATAAATATTAAAAATATTTTTATTTTTCGTTTATATTATTTTAATTTTTATTTTAAATAACTTATTTATTCATAAAAAATTGTAAAATAATATTTTTATTATTTTTGGTTATTGGATATGGATTTTTTAATATAGGTCAAAAAAATTTTTTGACAAGATTAATTAATTAGTTAAATGTATTGGTGGTCATCAAACTTCGCACTTATTTCATTTTGGGTACTAAATTTCAATTGATTTCATTTCAGTCACCAATCCGAGTTGTCAAATGACTTGTACGTTGATATGGCGAATATTCTAGGAATATTTTAAGTCTGACCGCCACATCCGCAATACACCACCAGATGGCCGGTTGATGATACTTAAATTAAAGTTTAGTTACCAAAAAGAAACCGATTAAAGTTTAGTACCCAAAATTCAATTAGTACGAAGTTGGGTGACCACCAAAATAGTTAACCCTACAATAGTACTTACTCATATATGAATAATATACAAATTATATAGATAATTAATTAGTATTTATATTAAAATTATTAAAAAAAATTTAAAACATAGATACACAATTAAAAATATAAATTATATGAAATACTTCTTGAATAACAATTATAAATATAACAATTATAAATATAACACCCTCCAGGTACTACATACAAGTGTCCATACTTAAAAAAAAAGCATACACGTGGCATATGAAAATTTTTTTTTTCTTAATTAACCCTCGTAATATATATATATAATACAAAAACTCTTGATAAATATACATTTTACTTTTTACGTACATATATAATTTGATATCAAAGTAGATATATAGTTTAAGTACAAAATGTTTGAATAAAATGATGATGATGTTCATGAGGATAGAAATGCTGACACCAAGCCTGCCTTTGACTCGCCAAAGCTCACAAAATGATGCACTTCAAGCTTCCAAATCAATCAAAGCCTGAAAGCCACAATTGCAAAGGAATGAGCTTGCAACTCAATAAGCAATTATTAATACAACCATACATATAGTTCTTCTCAAGAATTAATTAACAAAAACACATGGAATATATTGCAACACATCAAAATATAAGAATTTGACATTTAGACTGCGCATGGGAGTCCAAATGACAAAGGTATAAGTGAGCAATAAAATGTCAAGCTCAATTAGAGAATCTTAAAAATATATTCTAGCCAATCTCAAATTTTTAACTTGTAGAGGACTCTTTAAGGTTTCCGTAGCTTCAAACCATGCCTCATTTGGAGGTCTATAGCTCAAGTTATGGTCAAAATACTATAATCCTACAAGTGATGCGCTTGATAGGTGCACGGCCGTGCCACTTTTTGGCATGGCCGTGCCTGATTCTTGCCATTTTCCTTCTGGGACAGCACGGCCATGCCAAAATGGCGCACGGTCGTGCCTGATTGTCTGCACTTGGCATATGGCCTGCGGACCATATTGCACTCTTTTAGCCATAACTCCCTCTACTAAACTCGGAATTAAGTGATTCAAAAAGTTATGGAAAGATAACTCAGAGGGCTATAACTTTCATGAAGACACCTGGGCTAAATTCATTTATGTGAATTGACAAAAATACCCTTGAAATAACTGCTGATGTCAAAGCATATGAATGTAACTCATTTCAAGTTACAACATTACATTTTAAACACCCCAATCCATACCAAACATCCATTAACATTACAATAAGATTTCTAAACATTCAAACAACATTGTTGGTATCTCATATATATCAAATCTCATCATTTTAATAACCATATAGCAAATGCTGATATAAATACTTGGGTGCTTATAACTCAATATCTACACCCCATCAATCATCACATTACTCATCCTTTACAACCAAAGTTCTTACATTCAATTCATAACATAATTCTCACATTCAACAACATATATAATAAATCACAATGCCAT
>CATIWO010166487.1:0-44318 GCA_949673435.1 Macaranga tanarius
TTTAGAGAGGGGTTGTTCTTCTTTTGGTTCCATAGCTATTTTTCTTTTAGTTCTTATTTCAGAATACAATTTCATTAGTTTGTGATAGACTGATACTTGGCTTCAAGTTAGAAGAGCAAGACTTTCCTACATCTTATGGAAGGTAGGTTTTTCTTGTATCAACTCTTTTATTAATTCATTATGTTTGGAATTGATTTTATTTCATCTTTTATTTCTTTTCTTTTTAATATGAGTAGCTAGATCTTTTCTAGGATTCTTATTCTAAATTGACCATGTGCTTAATGTGATTAAGTTAGGTTGCTAGATTTAATTCATTGGTTGTTGTTGAACTCAATGTCGTTTTAGGACTGATCAACCTAAAATTGAATGAATACTATAGACTTAATCAAGAGATACGTTTTGTAGGAAATGGCAATGACCTATTAGTTGCTTATTTAGTCGAGAGACACTTAAGTAGATTAATATTGATTAAAGGTTGTGCATTAAAATTGGTTTTAAGAGATATTAGGTTGGTGAGAGCCGTCAAACTTAGTATTGATTAATTCTGATTTAATTAGAGGTTTATCTGAGAGGAAGATCTATAATTGTCAAGATCCCTTCAAAATGAATTAGAACTAGTATAAACCTAGGTTTGTAATCAATCCTTTGAAATGGTCAATTGAGAATAAGAATCCTAGCCTTTAAAACTTGAACTGAATTTGTGTTTTTATTCTTCTTAATTTAGTTTTATTTTCTTGAAATTACAAACTCTATTTCGTTGTCTAAACAATCAAACATTGTGAGTATTACAGTAGTCAATACCAAATCTCTGTGGGACAATATCTTTATTTACTACTTGATACGATTCTGTACGCTTGCGGATTAGTACACATCACGTAGTGCTTTGAAATTTATGAAAATACATATGAATATAGTAGTGCTCTAGATGAAATTACAATATTTCCTAAAGTTTGATTAAACGTTATGATGAACACCAAAGTATAAATTTTGGCATGACAATAAGATGTCAAGTAGCAAATATGACTAGGTCGTATGAGAGTGAGTACGATGCGTTTGATGATGAGGAAAGCTTTTATGAAACAAAATATTTAAACCGTTGTTAAATTACATTAAGCTTGGAGAATCTTATAAGAGATTATAACAGTACATGAGAAATACAAGTTTTATAACATGGAAAGCAATAAGTGAATATTTTACAGACATTAATGTTTGTTTCACAGCTCAAGAGTGTGGTATTGGAAAGTTATTCAAATATTTGAAATTTAAATTTTAACTTTAGAGGTTGAGGTTACAGTTGTTTTAAATATTTATCTTGGTGGTATGACAAAAGTGTAATTATCATACACGTTTACGATAAATGTTTTAAAATGTGAAAATCTTTCTCGACCACTTTCTGATCTTTAAATATTTACCTCTAAAACATATTATTGGTTTCTTGAATAGTCCCTATTTGTACTTTATTTCACACACTGAGTATTTTATCTTGGAAATACTCACCACTCAATTTTATAAAATTTTTCAGAGTAATAGGGTTTTGTGAGTAGCTATCTAGAAGATAGCTTGGTGTATAGTAAGTGAAGCAAAAGCAACGAAGAACTTTAAGAGTATTGTTCTGTAAAATGTTTAGTAATCGATATGTTATAGGTTTGATCAAGTTGCATACAATAGTTTGTAAAATGAAACTTATGTATAACTTCAAAGAATAACTTTGGAGTGATTATTTTATAATAAATATATGTATCAGAGATATGTATTTATATATTTTAAGTTGTAATTGAGTTAAAAAGAAACAGACAAGATAGAAGTAATACTTAGCCACAATAATGCTTAAGTTAGGTAGGTCAAGATATGACCTTCTACTAAGAGAATTGGTGTAGTTGGGTGTTATAATTTTTGGTATTAGATCTTAGGTTAAAGAGCCTAGGTTGATGGAATTCGAAGGAGTTTAGAATTACAAGTGGAAATGAAAGGAGTAGTGAAGATTGAATTCTTTAGTGGACTAACTGATTTGAAAAAGTAGAAATTGACTATAAATGTGTTTTAGAACTTATAGTTTATGACGAGCTTTATTGAGGCTATGAGCACATTAAGTATGAGATTCGTATCTAATGGTGTCGTATATAAAGATTAAGGTATTGATTTATGATAATGATTGAGGTAGAGGTAACCGATTAAAATAGTATATTTATGAGAATCAGTATGAATGTTTTGTTGATATTTAATTTGCCGATAAAGGGAATGGAAATGAGGACGAGGAATAAATAAGGAAGTGAAAGGCAATTGAGATTTTAAATTATTATTTAACCTAAATTAAGTAATGATATAAAGTTGATAGTGTGAAATGAACTTTAACAAGGATATTGAGCTAGTTGAATCATTATTAAATTATGATATGAGTGCAATTTATGATGAATAAATACGGTAAGAAGGTGGTTGTATAAGTAAATAAATAGAATAAATAACTAAGATTTAGAATTTAAATCTTTATTTGGAGTTATTCTAACTTAAGGATACCAAAGGTATAGTTGGAAAAAAAATATTAAGCTCAATTGTATATTAGATTAGTACAGCAGAGTTGCACAATGGAAGCAAAATAAGCAGACTTCTGTCTAAGGTTAAATCAATGATTAGTTGATTAGATATGCAAAAAGGAAAAAAAATTAAGAACATGATGAAGACTTTCGCTATTACTAATTATGGTAGCAAGTGATGATAATAAGCATAGGATATATATATATATATTGCAAATGTCAATGTGATTAAGGTTTGGTGAATATTAGTAAACGAGTTGTATTTTGATGGTGAAGATTATTAAATTATTTTGATTTTATATTTCAAGATATGGCACATCTTAGGGGACGGAGGTTAGCTAATCAGGATAGAGGTAAAGATAGAGGCCGAGGTCGAGATCGAGGTTCTCTAAGAAGAAGAATTATTATAGTTGATTGGAAAGGGAATTCCAATAGGAGTTGGATGCAATCACAAGGAGCTTAATTAAATAGTGAGCGAGGAAGTTCAAGATCTAGAGTCTTTGTGCCAAACCTTATAAATATACCTAGGAGAGCACAAAATGACCATCCTTTGCCAATGCAAGAGAATGTTCCTAATCCTCCAACACCACCAGTGGTGCAAATAAATGCTACGAAGCTAGCAGACCATAACTATGATGTTAAATGAGAATGAAAGGTATAAAAAGCCAGGAGATATTATCGAGCATGATAATAAGGGTAGGGCATATGATTTTTACGGTGTTATGGATCCTAGTCAAGCTAAAAATGCATAAGGACTGTAAAAAAAGCCTTTAATGCATTGCAGCTAAGTGATGAGAAAAAGATGAGTAATGTATATGGCTTAATATTCAATAAGGTAGATGACTGACTGACTAGAGTTAAGAACTTATTTGGTGAAGCTCTGACCTGGCAAGTTTTTATAGAAGAGTTTATTAAGGAATATCTAATAGAAATTATAGGAAGGAGAAAGTGGCATCATTCATTAGACTAGTACAAGGATCGATGATTGTTAGAGAATATATCGACAAATTTGAAGATTTATACAAGTCTGAAAATGATATTTATCCTACATAGGAGATAAAAAGTAAAACATTTAAGGAAAGATTACATATTATTTTGAGGTGTGAATTGAATTTGTACATTAATACATTTAGAGGTTGGGTGGAAAAAGCTATGGAGTAAGAAAAATTAGGGAAAGAGTTAGAAAAAACCATGAAAGCTGGTACATTTTATATAAACATCATTTTTTCATCTTATGAATTGATAGTATGCAAAATATCATAGGAATTTAAGATCATTTTTTTGACTTTTTAGTTAATTTGCATTTGCATTGTGTTTAGTTATTATGTTATTTATTGTGAGTTTTTGCGTGCTTTTATGTTATTTATATGCTTTATAGGTTCTTTTGGACTAATCTCAAGCTTACAGTTGCTTTGGAGTGTATTGGAATCAAGTTTGGTATTTAAAAAGTCAAGGGAAGCAATTCAGGAGGTGTGCCAACTCGTTCCATCCGTGCCGACTCATTACAGTAAGCGGTTGTGCCAACTTCCCCCATCCACTGGTGCCGACTTGAGTCGAGAGAAGAAACTCTGTGCTAACTCATTTCACTGTGCCGAGTCATGACAGAAGGCAAGCGTGCCGACTCACACCACTGTGCCAAGTAGTTTAGGTACCTTTTTTGACACCCTTCACATTTAACCCCTCTCTGAAAGTGTATGAATTGGGATGTTTAGGAGGCCTATAAATACGTGTATTGACATCATTTTAGACATAATATCATATCAGAAAACACTTAGTTATTTTGTTTAAAGTATTATTATTGTTTAGTTAGTATTATTAGTGCAATTCAAAGTATCAAGAGAAGATCATTCAAGGAAGTCAAGGAATCTTCAAGAAGGCTATCTATATTCAAGTTCTATATTTCTCTCTATTAGTACTTGATGTTTATTATACCTTTTTGTTGTTGTTTTATGTTTAATATGTACCTTGGCTAAGCCATTGTTTGTTAGAATTGCAAAGAAGAATGAGTTAGTGAACTACATCTTTTATTTTATGTTATATGAATGATTTGATTTTTATTGTGAGTTTGAATGTGTTATGTATGATTGGCCACCATATATGACTTATTAATCAAAATGTATGCAATGAGAGTTAGTGCATTTTGGTGGAAATACAATTGAATTCATTAAAGGTTATGAAATCACTTGGAGACAAGGATTTCTATTTAAAGTATTAAAGATTATAAACCTTGCATGGTAATTAAATAATTTTTTGTTTATTTCTACAATGTCATGAGAATGCTTGTAAACTCTAAATGAAAATACCCTTAATTGATAATGAGAATTGCTTTTAAGAACTTTAAGTCTAATTGACAATGAGAATTGCTTTTAGAACTTATACCATGTTTTCTAATCATTGTATGTAATCATTTGTTTATTTCTTTGTAGTTCTGGATAAATTCTAAATTGTAGTTCTAATGAACCCTACTTGAACTTAATATTAGAATAATTAGATTAATTAGTATAGTTAGTAATTATTTAGAATAGTTAGAATAAATTAACATCTTCAGTATTATTGTTTGCCTATCCATCTAACTATTTATCCAGTTAATACAAAATCACTCCAAATTTCCGAGTGTTCGACACCTTACTTACTCTATATTTAGTCTTAGAGACTAGGGTATTATAATTGACAAACATCAAATTTTGGCACCGTTGTCGGAGAATTTGTATAGAATTTTTATTAACTTAGGGTAGAGAAAGGTTGTTTTGGGCCTTTAGTTTATTTTAAATTTTATAAGATATTATTTCATTAATTGTTTGATTTTGATTCTTCTCACAATGAGATTTAGTAGAAGTGCTAATGATATTTTACATTTTAATCCCGAAATTGAGCTAACTTTACGTGCTTTGTATAGGGAAAAAAGGCAAAGAAGAGTGAATCAAAAAAATTTGGACACTATGACAGAACCGGAGAGACGTACTTTGGGTGATTTTGCCATGCCCGATATAATGGGTAATTTTGGAGGAATTGTGTCTCCATCAATAACTAATAATAACTTTGAAATTAAGCCAAACATCATACAAATGGCGCAAAATAATCAGTTTGGAGGTCTACAAGGAGAGGATCCATATGCTCATATATTGACTTTTCTCAATGTGTGGGCTACCTTCAAGATCAATGGAGTGACGGATGATGTAATAAGGCTTAGGTTTTTCCTATTTTCAGTCAAGGAAAGGCATAACTTTGGCTTGGTAGTTTGCCTAGTGAATCAATCATAACTTAGGACCAATTGAAGCAATCATTTCTTCATAAGTACTTTCCACCACAAAAGACCTCCAAGTTTCGCAATGAGATTACTACTTTTAAGTAAAATGAAAGTGAGACAATCTATGTAACTTGGGAGAGATTCAAGGAGCTTCAAAGGTAATGCCCATACCATGGCCTGCCCGATTGAATGATACCTTAAATTTTCTACAATGGGTTAACGAATGAGAATATAAGTATATTGTCAATGTATCCTCTAGTGGGAAATGGATGGACAAAATGGCTAAGGAGGCTATTATTCTATTTGAAGAGCTTGTATCTCAAAGATATATAGGTGATAAGGCAACAATGGCAAAAGCAAGAGGAGTTTTGGAGCTTGACACCATCAATTTATTGAGTGCTAAGGTAAATGCTCTCATTAAGTTAGTAAGTAAATCTCAAGTTAATTCTATTGATAATGCTAATGTTGCTTGTGAGCTTTGTGGGGGATCTCATGCATATTCTCAATACAATATGAATTCTAATGCTAATGAGGATGTGAGTTTTGTGCAATGAGCTTTCAACCAAAGAGGAGGGCTGAATTCAAACATATATAACCCTCAATGGAGAAACCATCCTAGATTTTCATAGTCAAATCCATCCTCTCAACTAAACCCTTCATTTAACCAAAATTTTTCCAAACCACAAAATCCAATGATTTTTCTATAAAACCAAATCATCCCTCTTTTACTCCACCACCACCAAAGTCTAACTTATAAGGTCTTATAGAGAAATTCATAAACCAATAATTTACCACCAACAAACAACATGAGGACTAATTCAAACAACTTAATGCAAGAATTGATCAACTTGTTTTCCACAATCGAATCCTTGAAAACCAAATTATTCAACAAGCCTCTTCAACCCCTCAACCTTTAGGAAGGCTACCTAGTTAAACTGAATTTCAGCCTAAAGAATCTTGTCAGGTTATCAACTTAAGAAGTGGTAAGGAAGTTGGAGATGCTTCATCAAATAAGAAGAAGATTGTGAATGAGGATGATGATGAGGGTGTGGCGGATGAAAAAGTTGATGATGGTATAAAGGATAAAAAGGATGATAAGTGTGGTATGTAAGAGAAGAATAATCATGAAGAACCAAGTAAGAAAGGTGAGCCAAAGATTGACCTTAGAACCTTACCTTTCCCACAAAGGTTCATAAGGCGCAATCTTGACAAGTAATTTAGTACTTTTCTTGATCATATTAAAGCCATGACCATTACTATACCTTTTATGAATTCTATTAGAGATATACCCTCTTAGGGTGAAATTTTGAAGGACATTGTTAATCATAAAGGTAAGATGGAACAGTATGGGCTAGTTTCACTTGTTGAAGAGTCTAAGGTAATGTTCACAAGGACTCCACCAAAGCTTAAAGATCCAGGTTCATTTACTATTTCTTGTAGGATTGGTGATATTGCATTTAATAAAGCTTTATGTGATATAGGTGCAAGTGCGAGTTTAATGCCTTATTCCATTTATAAGAAGATAGATGTAGGTGATTTGAAGCCTACTACTATTTGTCTTTCTATGGCGGATAAATCTATTAAATATCCACTTGGTGTGCTTGAGAATGTACCTACCAAAGTGGGTAAGTTTATTATTCTTGCAGATTTTATAGTGATGGATATGGAGGAGGACCCTAAAATTCCTATATTATTAGGGAGGACATTTTTAGTGACCGCGGGAGTGGTCATTGATATGAAAAATGGCAAAATTAGGGAGTGAATGATGAGACCATAGTTTTTTTATGTCTTCAAGATGATTAAGACAACTCCACCAATTGAAGTTTGTGAAAGGATAAATTCACTTGAAATAATTAACGAATGTGTAAACGATATTGTATGTGAGTATGTAGGTCAAGACCCTTTGTCAATTTCTATATCACAAGGGGCTGATGAGAAATGTTCCAATAAGGAGGTTGTAGCTTATGTAAAAATGTTGGAATCAACTCCATATACTTATCATTATAGGTATCAAAGATATGAGCCACTAAGGAAGGAGGATGATCCTAAGCCTTCTTCACTAAGTAAAACATCTAACTTGGAGCTTAAACCTTTACCTTCCACTCTAAGGTACAAATTTCTTGATTCTAATTCTCATTTTCCTTTTATTGTTAATTCTTTATTACCTCATGATGAAGTAAATGCTTTGTGTGATGTTTTGAATAAATATAAAGGTGTAATAGGATATTTAATTAATGATTTAAAAAGACTAAGCCCAACTATTTGTATACATAGAATCCTTTTAGAGGATGATGCTAAGCCTACTATTGAAGCTCGAAGGAGGCTAAATCCCACTCTTAAGGAAGTAGCTAGAAAGGAAGTGATTATGTTGTTTAACAATGGGATCATATATTCCATTAGTGATAGTAAATGGGTAAGCCCCGTTTAAGTTGTTCCTAAAAAAGGAGGCTTGACCGTTGTGCAAAATGAACATAATGACTTAGTGCCTACTAGGGCTATCACGGGTTGGTGTATGTGTATCGATTATAGAAAATTAAACAAAGCAACTCGGAAAGATCATTTTCCGTTGCCTTTTATTGATAAAGTTACAAAGAGATTGGCAAAGTTTTCTTATTTTTGTTATCTTGATGGACTTAGTGGCTTTTATCAAATTCCTATTCATCCCGAAGACTAAGCTAAGACCACTTTTACTTGTCCATATGGTACTTTTTCTTTTAGGCATATGCCTTTTAGCTTATGCAATGCTCCTGCTACTTTTTAAAGATGCATGTTTTTAAAATTTTGTGATTTAATAGATGATTGTGTTGAGGTTTTCATGGATGACTTTAGTGTTTATGGATCTAACTTTTCCAATTATCTAGAAAGTCTTTCTAAAGTTCTTGATAGGTACAAGAAGTATGGACTATTGCTTAATTAGGAGAAGTGCCATTTTATGGCACAAGAAGGGATTGTTCTTGGGCATTTGGTCTCACAAAGAGGTATTAAAGTTGATAGCGCAAAGATTGAAGTCATTGCTAATTTGCCACCTCTAGAGTGTGTTAAGGATATAAGGAGCTTTCTTGGACATGTGGGTTTCTATAAAAGATTCATCCATGATTTCTCCAAGATAGCATAGCCATTATGCAAGCTACTTGCCAATGAGGCTGTTTTCGAGTTTGATGATGCATGCATGGATGCATTTGGGACCTTAAAGAAGGCTCTTACACCAGTACCGATTTTGCAACCACATAATTAGGAGTAACCATTTGAGATCATGTGTGATGCAAGTAATTTTGCGGTTGGGGCTATTTTAAGGCAAAGAAAAGAAGGCAAGCCTTATGTGATTTATTATGCTAGCAAACTACTTGATGATGCTCAAATTAATTATACCACCACAAAAAAAAAGAGTTGCTCGCTATTGTTTATGCATTTAATAAGTTTAGAGCATATCTTATAGGGCAAAAGGTCATTGTGTATTCCGACCATGCTGCCCTCAAGTATCTTCTAAGTAAGAAAGATGCTAAACCAAGGCTCTTAAGGTGGATTCTAATGCTTCAAGAGTTTGATTAGGAAGTGAGAGATAAGAAAGGAAGTGAGAACCTTGTTACAAATCACTTATCAAGGCTATATTAAGAGGGATTGCACAAGAATGATGACGGTGTGCCGATCAATGAGTCATTTTTTAGTGAACATCTTCTTACTTTGGTATCTAAGAAACTTCCATGGTTTACGGATTTTGCAGACTACCTTGTGAGTGGAGTTCTTCCTTATGGGCTTAATTATAGGCAAAAGACAAAATTCTTGCATGATAGTAAGTTCTACAATTGGGAGGAACCATTGCTATATAAGAGATGTGGAGACAGTTTGATTAGAAGGTGTATTCCTTAAGATGAAGTTCAAGATATTTTGAGACATTGTCATTTCTTAGATGTAGGCAAACACTTTGGTGCATCAAAAATAGCTTCTAAGGTACTTCAATCTAGTTTTTGGTGCCTACTTTATTTAAGAATGCTAGAGATTTTATGCTTAAATGTAATAGATGCCAAAGAATGGGTAATTTGTCTAGGAAACATGAGATGCCTTTGAAAGGAATTCTTGAAGTAGAGATTTTTAATGTTTGGGGCATTGACTTTATGGGTCCCTTTCCTAGCTATTTGGGCTATAAATATATATTGGTTATGGTTGATTATGTCTCAAAGTGGGTAAAAGCAATAGCTACTATTACTAATGATTCTAAGGTTGTCAAGAAAATGCTTAAGAAACTTATTTTTCCAAGGTTTGGCACTCCTAAAGCATTTATTAGTCAATAATTGACTAAATGAATTATGCATACCAACATCTTGAAGCAATGAGTTAGGGATGTACTTATAAGAAATAATTTCTTTAAACTTAAGAGTAGAGAATCTAATACCTTCACTATGAGAAAGTATAGGAAACTTAGCTTGGTAAGTGAGTGATAAATTTTCCTCTTGATGTTCCTCCTCATCATGATCATCCCTCCTTGGTCTTGAAGATGAAGAACCTTTGGTGTTACTCCTTTCAAGTTGATGTAGAGAAGTGAAGAAAATAAAAGGAAGAAAATAAAAAGGAAGAAAAAGGGAAGAAGAAATTCAGCTATGGAGGAATTCTAAAGAATGAGCCCATAATCCTCATAAAGGAGAAAAACCCTAACCCTCATAGAGGTTAACCCTAACTCTCATTAAAGAGAGAACCTTTTGATAGAGAATAATCAGCTCCACTATTACAGCAAATTAAAACGCATGATTTTCTCTATGATTTTAGTTATATTATAGCTGTAAATATTAAGTATATCCTTTGTATTCATGTAAATATATTAGTTGATTTAGTTTCCACTTTAGTAAGGGAAGCTAATCTTTTTAAACCTGTATAAATTCATTTGTTCTAATTAATAGAAATGCAAGCCTTTACATAAAATCCTTTGAATCCTTTATGGTATCGGAGCCCTTTCTGTCTTAGAACAGATCTGATCATTATTCTTTTCATCTACAAAACTTAAAAAAATGTCCTCAGTTCCTTCTCTTACTTTAAGTTCTGAAAAATCAAATGAACCATCCACTATCAAAGTCTCAAATTCAAACATGACACCTCAAACAAACTTAATCTCTCTGAATGCATCCTCTCAAATTCCATTTAAACACATGAAGGATAGAGCCAACTATGCCTCCTGGAAATCATAAATGACTAAACTTTTATTTAGTTATGATTTGCTTGGTTTCATTGATGGATCTCGACCATGCCCACCTCAAACTTATCAAAACTACAATCTTTGGCTTCGCTTAGACCGATTGGTGCTACTGGTTATCCAAGCCACTATTTGTAGTATAGTAGAATCATCTATTAACAATTGCTCCACTTCTGTAGCTGCTTAGAGCAAGTTGGAAACCAGCTATGCCAACCATTCAAACACTTATATGCTTCCTCTGCTTTCTCATTTGATGAGCATAAAGAAAGATGAAATGTCTGTTACTGAATACATGAATAAGGTTAAGGGCCTTATTGATGATCTGGCCATAATTGGTCACACTTTGAATGATGCTGATATAGTGGCTCACATGTTGAATGGACTGGGTTATGAATTTAAAGAATTAAAAGCAACAGTTCGTATTCATAGCACTCCAATTACCTTTGAAGGCTTATATAACAAACTTCTTGATGAAGAATTGATGCAAAAACATGGCAATAATCAAAATGATGAACCACAGATCACAGCTCAATATACGCACAAAAGCAGAAACAATAAGGACTACAACAATAATAGAGGCAAATGGAACAACAATAGTAATTTTAGATAGAATAATAGTAATAACCAATCTCAATACTTCAGACAAGCATCTGTAAGTCACTCACAATTAAATCAGATTACAAATTATGGATCTTAGATTGGGCAACCCTCAAATCTAGTTACTTCTTTTACTTGGCATCCTAATTCACATTTAGGACAGTCTAAAGTGATCTGCCAATTATATGATAAACCTGGGCATACTGTAAAGACCTGGCGTTCCAAGCCAAAGCCTTGGCAACCACAAACATACTATACATATGGAAATTCCAGTATCACCAACAAATGGATTGTTGATTCAGGCGCTACTCACCATTTAACTTCTGTCCTACAAAATCTGTCTATGCATTCTGATTATACTGGTGATGAAGACATAATAGTGCAATGGTAAAGGCATCCCAATTACTCATACTAGTTCTTCTACACTTCAATCAGCCACAAACACTTTCTCCCTTAATAATATTTTGTGTGCACCTAAAATTAAGAACAATATAATATATGTTTCTCAATTTTGTAGACAAAATAACACCTCAATTGAATTTTTTCCGTATCATTTTCTTGTGAAGGACTTGAAAACGCAGGCATCCTCGGTCCAAGGCCGGAGTAAGAATAATATTTATAAGTGGCATTCAACACTAACACTTAAGCTCTCACTAATACTCTCTCTAAATATGGCATTCAACACTTAACCTTTCCTCCTTATACTCAAGAACATGTTGGCTCTACTAAAAGAAAACATCGTCACATTGTCGAGACCAGACTTACTTTTCTTCATCATGCCTCCATTCCTTTAAAGTTTTGGCCCTATGCTTTCCAAACTGAAACTTACCTTATTAACCGTATGCCTACTACTATTCTTAAATTTAATTCTCCATATAATAAATTGCTTCAGCAATCTCCTAACTACTAATCCCTTAAAGTTTTTGGATGTCTCTGCTACCCTTGGCTCAAACCTTACACCAAACACAAATTGGAACCATGATCTCATCCTTGTGTATTTCTCAACTATTCTCTTCACCATCATGCATATTATTATTTTGATCCTACAAAGAATCAAATGTATGTTTCACGCCATGTAATTTGTGTAGAAAGTGTTTTTCCTTTTAAAGAAAATACTCTTTCTGATTCAACTAATAATGAACTCATGTCTCAATTTCTTCCCAAATTATAAGTAATTTCTACTACACTTGATGGCTTATATACTCACTCACCTTTATCTCCAACCATAGTACTTACTTCTAACCCTTCTATGTAGGACAAAAATCCTTCATCATATTCACCTGATTGTAAAATAAATTTGACTACTCATAAGGATAACCCTTCTCCTTTTTAGTCCTTGCACATCTCTGTTGCTCCTCCATCACCTATAAGTCCTTCTAACTCAAGATCCTCTTCTAGTCTAATACCTCAACCACCAACTAGAGCCCAAAATAATATTCATAGACCAAAATTTTTTTTTCATTAAATACCTCTGCAACCAATTCTCAATCTGACCTCTTTGTTACTACTGTACCTATCATATTCAAACAAGCTCTCATCAATAATAAAACTTAGACCCTTATACCTGCTTCCCCCTCACACAATATTATCAAATGTGAGTGGGTTTATCAAATTAAAAAGAACCCCGATGCATCTATTTCGTGCTATAAAGTGCTTCTAATAGCTAAAGGATTCCATTAATGCTCGGGCATTGATTTTACAGACACAATTAGCGCAGTTATCAAACCTGCCACTATTTGTTTTGTTCTTAGCATTATAGTCTCTCATAGTTAGGTTCTTCAACAATTGGATGTTAATAATTCCTTCTTGCAAGGAACTTTAATTGATGATGTTTACATGAAACAGCCACAGGGTTATGTCAATTCATAATTTCCTCACCATGTATGCAAGTTACATAAAGCTATCTATGGTCTTCGTCAAGCTCCTCATGCTTACTATAATGAACTTTGTTCCTTTCTCCTCATATCAGGATTTACTAACTTATAGTGTGATACATCTATTTTTCTTTTTTAAACTGGTTCTTCTGTTATCTATCTTCTTGTCTACTTTGATGATATTTTTCTCACTGGCAGTAATGTTCAACTTATAAATGAACTCATTGGCAATCTATCCTCTAGATTCTCTCTTAAAGAGCTTGCAGATGTTAGCTACTTTCTTGTTGTTGAGGCATCTCTAACCGACAATGGCTTATTTCTTTCTTAAAAGAAATATCTAACTGCTCTTTTACTTAAAACTAATATGTTACAGGCTAATCAAGTCTCTACGCCAATGTCTACTATAGATACTCTTCGTCTAGTTGATGGTTCTACCTCTCATGATCCTACTGAGTATCGATAATTTTTGGGTTCCCTTTAATATTTATCTCTCACAAGACCTGATATATCTTTTGCTGTCAATATATTAGCTCAATATATACATCATCCCACTGCTAATCATTAGTTGGCTATCAAGCGAAACTTTATTACTTAAAGGGTACTACTCACTTTGGGTTATTTCTCTACTTAACAAATTCACCTTCTCTTCACGTCTTTGCTGACATTGATTTGGCTAGAGATGTTGATTTGGCTGGAGATGTTGATTCTAGAGTCTCTACTTTTGCATATATTATATTTTTTGGTTCTAATCCAATTAGTTAGAGCTCTAAGAAATAAACCACAGTTGCCCGATCTTCAATTGAAGTAGAGTACCGTGCAATTGCCGCTACTGCAGCTGAAGCTAAGTGGCTTACTAATCCCTTTCATGAGTTAGGTATCTCTTTACCCTCTCCTCTACATGTTTACTATGATACTGTGGGAGCTACCTATCTTTGCTCTAATCCTATTTTTTACTCCCGCATGAAACACATTGCTATCGAATTTCATTTTGTTCATGATCAAGTTACAAAAAAGCTTCTTTGAGTTTCTCATGTTCACACAACTGATCAGCTAGGAGACTCCCTTACAAAACCTCTACCCAAACTTCAAGTTATTCATCACAGGTCCAAGCTTCGTGTCCTACTTGGACCCTTGCGCTTGCGGGGGCATGATAGAGAATAATTAGCTCCACTATTACAACAAATCAAAAGCATGATTTTCCATAATTTTTGTTATATCATATCTGTAAATATTGTGTATATCCTTTATACTTATATAAATATATTAGTTGATATAGTTTCCACTTTAGTAAGGGAAACTAATCTTCTCAAACCTGTATAAATTCACTTGTTCTAATCAATAAAAATACAAGCCTTTGCATACAATCCTTTGAATCCTTTATGCTTTATGTTTTTAATTAACTAAACTTTGTTCTCTTTCAAAATTATCTGTTTATAATATAAGTACATTAAACTATTAAAGTTATGACAAGTACCTAATCATATCAATAGTAATTACTAAGGTTCTGATATCAGTTCTGAAAGGTAACTCAATGAAAATTAAGTGCATGCAACAGGTCAAGAATGCAAGAGAGTAGTATCAATCAATTAAAATTTAGAACAACATCAAGTAAGTTTTCATTAACCAAAGATGTGCTCTTTAAGAAATAAAAGAGGAAAAAACTAGAATTTACTCATGAAATAAGCTCCATCAAGATCAAAATTTTAACCTAAAATTACCAAGGCAACTATTCCGAATATAAAACAAAATTAGTTATGAAACCAAAAAAGAAAGTATCGCAAGGAGAAATTCAAAAAATCAAGAATAAAGACATGATAAAAAAAAAAGAATTTTACTCACTAATTTTTCTTCAAATCTTATTGGTACCAGCTTCTATACTGATTTTTCACCTTCTTCTAGCTTGAGAATTCTAACATTAATCTTCCATTGGCAGATACTGCTTTTGTTCTCTTCTTAGTTGCCTAGTTAGTTACTTTGAAGCTCTAAGACTTGCAAGAGCTCACCATTATCTACTCCCTTTTATTATTTACCTCACCATTTCTTCCTTCCTTTGCAAGTGGGCATGTGTGCATTGTTTAGAAAAGAAGAGGCAGTTGCTAGCAATATCTTAATTTGCTTAGTCATGTACAAGTTCTCCTCAAGTGACACTTCACTCTTTCCTTTCAATTCATTCATTCAAATCCTTAGTTTTTTTAGCAATTTACATTTTCCTTTATAAGGTTTGACCTAATAAATACTTGCTTCCTTTTGATTAAAAATTGAACTTTTACCTCCCTCAGCTTGCATTCTATTAACATTTAAGGACTTCTGTTAGGGTTAGACCATTTTTTCTGCTAAACTTTATATAAAACGGTTAAAATACCCTTTTAAAAAAATAACTATAATTAACTATAAAATAATAATGAAAATGGTTCATTTTTTTATGAACCATATCATTAATAAGTGAAAAATATATGTGCTTAATGTTATTAAATATAAAGTGCTACAATATCTTAGTGTTTTAATAGTTAATTATAATAAAAATATTATTTGAAAGGATAATTTAGTCTTTTTATATAGCACTTAATGGAAAAAATGACCTAATTCTAACGGAAATCCTTAAATGTTAAGAGAATAAAAATTGAAGGAAGTAAAAATTTAATTTTGAAGCAAAAAGGAGGTAAATATAAATTAGGTCAAATTTCAAGGATAAAAATGTAGAGCCTATTTGGTTTAACTTTTTATACTAACTGATAAATGTTAGTTGATTAAAATGGACTGTTTGGTAAAATATTATCAGCGATTGTTGTTAATATGCTAAATGGCAATTAGGGGTACAATTTAATTTATAATATAATTTAATACATTTAAAATAATGATTTTTAATTATGTAAATTATTTAAAAATAATGTACATTTATAAATAATAATTTATTATCTTTAATTTATGTATTATTAAAGTTATTATTAGAAACTATTTAGAAATTTAACTTTAAAATTAAAATTTTATTGATATAATTTTTTTAAAAAAAGTTATAAATATAAATTTTACAATTATTTAATTGTTAATTATAATTTTAAAGTAATATTTATTTTATTTTAAATTATAAGTAACTAATTATATGCATGTAATTTGAAAACAATTATTTGATAGTAATTATATATATATATATATATATATATATATATATATATATATATATATATATATATAGGGGTAATATAGTCCAAATAAAAACTAAATTCAAATTAGCTGACAACTGATGAAAAAAAGCTCCAAAATAGAGCTGATTAACAACAATCAACTGCTAATTCGACAATTTCACTAAACATCTAAAACTTAGCTATTTGATAAAAAAAAAAACATTTATTAGTTGGTTGAATCAGCTAAACCAAAAGCAAGCACCCCCGTAATTTGCTCTTATTTTATGCATTTCTTCTTTAGTCCATTTCCTTTCATTTATTTATTTATTTATTTATTTTTTTGCAGCATAACTCACAAGCTTCTTCCTTTGAGCAATTTAATCGTAATTTATTTCCTTTATTTTAATTTTTTATTTATTTATATTTATATTTTATCTATTTGTTTATGAATTAATAGCCAATTGAGGGCGAAGATGTGACATAAAAATATTAAGGACTAATTTATTTAAATTAAAAAGTTTAAAATACATAATTTTTTATAATTTTATGGACTAAATAAGAGATTTTGTCACATACCAGTAACATCATCTATACACATTCCTTAACAAATGGATTCAATATGTGGAAAAATAAAAATGTAGGGAGTTGATGTATAGAAACACAAAAGTGCATAATGTCAATCTACACAATTAGAGTGCAAAAGAAAAATGTGGAATAAAAAATAAAAATACGAGGGATTACATATTGGATATGGAGAACCATGAATTAGTATTCTTTATAACAAATTTATCTAGTAATATAACATGTTAAAATAAATTTAGCCTTTAAATATAATTTAAAAAAATAAATTTTTACTTTTTCATTAAATATTTTACAAATATATATGGGCTAATTTGTTAACTAATTAAACAATTAGGAAACTTTTTATAATTTTTATTATGATATTTGTTAATCTATCAAATAATAAGGGTGTAAATGAAATTTTTAGAGCCAATTCAATTTGACTTTTATTATAAAGTTCATGAGGTAATTTAATGAAAAAGTCAAAAAAAAAAAAAAAAGGGAAATTGAACGTTTTCAAAATATTTAAGGGCCAAATTAAACTTTTTTGCAAAAATCTTCATTATCTATATATATAATCACAAGAGTAATCATGTGATTGTATACCATATATACTCACTCTCTCACCCTCAAACACCACAGCACCACAGAACACACCATACTGTCAGCTTTCGCTCTTAATTTCTTTATCGATCGACAACCCTAAAAAAAAAGATGCAATAGTTGAGGCTTGAAATATAGTCATATATCATATAAGGTTGTCAATATTTATTTATATTATTTGTTTTTATAACATCAAAAATATTCTTATATACTGTACAAATTATAGTAATCATGAACTAAAAATGTATAATTTGATTAAAATCAACAAAAATATTATTAAAATTTATTATAAATTAATAATTCATACTTCATTAAATAATTTAAAATATCTATTTTTTATTTTAGTAATGTTAATTGAGTCATATTAATAAAAAAATTTTAATAAATAAAAATTTAATTGAGTAAAAGAGTCAGCATCTACAAAAATATATAAATTGAGTACTCAATTCCGAACTTTTTTCTAACCATTACAAATGTGGGAATGAGTGAATTGAACCTCGATCTTTCAGGTGATGCCGTACGCCAAGATTCATTAGTTTTTTTAGGATAATCCATATTTTTTTCGTACACTTTTATTTTTTTTAGATTTACCCTTTACAATTTTTTTTATACATTAAATTTATGTACTGTTATTTTTATTAAAATTAAGTCCTTTTGTAATAGCACGTGAGCGCCTGATACTCATGCGCTATTAATTGAGAGTGGAATTTATTTTATGATTTTAAATTTTTTACATTAACCCCTTGTGCTTTTATTTTTCGTTAATATTAAGTTCTTGTATTTTTATTTTTGTTAAAATAAAGTCCGTATATTGTTATTTTAGTAACATTAATTACTAATTGATGCACATTTATAAAATTTGATCAATTATATTTATAGTATGATTGTTTATAATTTATTTTCAATATAAAAATTATATAAAATATGATTTAAATAATTTAAATAATACAATTGTAATTGGTCAATGAGTTATTTTCTATTTTCTATAAAAAAAATTAAATAAAATTTCACTAAAGTTAATTTTAACTAGTTCTAAGTAAAAATAAATGAAAAAATTATTAAATTGTTAATAAATAAATGTTTACCTAAAAAGTAATAAATATTTCAGAAATAAAAAATATACTATCAATATAATTTTTTTTTCAAAAATCTAATTTAGTTATTTTGTTAAAAAAATAAAATAGATCATATCTAAATTTGATAGGGTGAAAAATATTAAGCAAAATATTACTAAATTTAGTTTTAACTAATTCTAAGTAAAATTAAATGATAAATTATTAAACTTCTAAGTAATAAAAAAAATTTACCTAAAAACAGTAATAGATCTTTAAGAAACAAAAAATATACTATTAGTATAAATTTTTTAAAAAAGTCTAATTTATTTATTTTATTAAAAAATATAAAATAGAGCATACCTAAAATTGTTAGAGTGGAAATAACAACATTTTTTGAAGAATTTATTATTAAAAATTTCAGTAATAATAAAATTTAAAAAGTGATAAAATATAAAATAGTGTCAAATAATGGTAAATAAAAATATTATTTTAAATAGAATTATATTAATTAAAAAAAATTAATTTATAAAGTAAATTAGTTATTAAAATATGAAATTTTAATATATAATCATGGAGACAAACAGTTTTTAAAAATTTATATAAATTATAAAAATTTAAATTACAAGTTTAAATTAATTAAATTATAAATTTATTAATTAAATATATAAATATTAATAATCAACTAAATATATTTATTAATAAAAATAAAAGTAGAGGATTCAAAGTATAAAAAATAAACGTGCAAGAGTAAATCTGAAAAAACATAAAAGTGCTGGGGAAGTATGGATTATTTTATAATTATTAAATGTGTTTTGTGGTAAATTAGGATTAAAACATATCCTAATCGTACAAGGAAAACGCAAACTCTCTAACCCTCAAAATATCCTATAAATACACTCTCTAACCCTAACACAGAACACACCACTGTCTTTCTTGGCTCTCACTCTCGCTCTCACCATAGCATTCTTCTTGGATCAACAACCCTAACAAAACAAAACATGCAGCAATTGCGGCTTGAAACCCCTTCTGGGTATAGATTTAAACCCACTGATGAAGATTTAGTTGGCTTTTTTCTCTACAAGAAGCTCAAGGGTGTCCTCTCATCCATTCAAAACACCTTCGTCCCTGACTCTGACTTGTACGCCCAGGATGAGCCATGGCAATTGTGGCAGAACTTTCATGACAATTTATTCTTTAGTTGCGACGGGGAGATTTACCTCTTCACTCCATTAAAGAAGAAAGGTTCAAGAGTCTTGCGAAGTGTTGGGAATGGAGGTACTTGGCATGGCGTCGACTCTGGCAAGCCTGTCAAAACCCGGCAGCCTGATGATAGGAGTCGATGGCTTAAAGGAACCAAGAAATCGTTTACTTACCAAAACGAAAACTCTGCCCATAACGGCTGCTGGATTATGCATGAGTTTTCTTTATTCAATGTCGGTTCTGATTGGGTTCTCTGTCGGCTCAAAAAGAATTTCTCTGACGATACATCTAAAAACAAAAGGAGGAAAATTCTTGTTTCTAGTGCTGGATGCGACAGTTCTGAGCAACGGGTTATGTCTGATGTTGGACTTGCAGAGAAACAGGCGGTTTATTCTTATTGGGCTTCAGTTGCAGCACCTGAACATGGCAATGGCGGTGAAGTAGAACAACATATCGATTCTGAGATTGTTACAGCCGACGACAATTGTTTAGTGGCTGATGGAGCTGTTGTACAACAACAAGTATTATCTAATGGGGCTCTGATTTCAGCTGCTGAAAAGGAAGCTGTAGACAACTATTTGTCCTTGGTCCCTAATAAGCTACTTGATGATGATCAAAGCTTTGATTATGAATACCAAGTTTATGGTGACTTCGAACCATTGTTTGCTTATTCTAATGGGGCTTCAGTTGCAGTACCTGCACAGGGCAAGGCTGGTGAATTACAACAACTTATCAATTCTGAGTTTGTCGACAATTGTTTAGTGGCTGATGGAGCTATTGCACATCAACAAATATCATCTAACGGGGCTCCGATTTCAGCTGCTGAACAGGAATATATGTCAATGGCCAACAATGTACTACTTGGTGATAATCAGAGCTTCGATGATAAACAACAAGTTTATGGTGACCTCGAACCGTTGTTTGCTGATTTTAATGGGGCTTCAGTTGCAGTAGATGAATTGGAACAGCTTATCAATTCTGAGTTTGTCGACAATTGTTTAGTGGCTGATGGAGCTGTTGCACAGCAACAAATATCATCTAACGGGGCTCCGATTTCAGCTGCTGAACATGATTATTTGTCAATGGCCAGCAATGTACCACTTGGTGATGATCAGAGCTTTGATGATGAACAACAAGTTTATGGTGACCTCGAACCATTGTTTGCGTCTGATTCTTATTATGCCCTCTAGCCTAGGCAACAAAAGGACTGTTGATTTCAATCACTTTTCATTAGTACCTGATTAGCTATTGTGTTTTATTCCTTAATTTGTGTATTCTCATGAACGGATTAGATACTGTGTATGTGTAATTTTATATCTAATCAATTTTTACATGGTTGTGAATTGATTTTAGCTGAGTTCCAAAGGCTTAACATTATGATTTTTTTTTCCATATTTATTGCAGTTTTTTTTTAAAAAAATTTGTATTAAATTTGGCAATTGTATCTCAAGTGCTTTACATCAGTGCAGAAAAGGCAACACTTTACACATTATTTCCTTTATTTCAATTTCTCATTGAATAGTCGATTATGGTGTGTTGGTGAAGTAGCTTAACCCATATTTAACTCGCATTTTTTTAAACATGTAATTTGACCTTCGCTAACAAATCTAATAAAATAAATAAATGAGAGTTTAGACCAAGGTAATTTTAATCACTACCTCTATTATCCTTAATGGTCACATGTATGACACATTTACCAATCACAATTTTATTGATAATATGTAAAATATTTGACATTTTTATTACACATCTAATCATATATTTATTTTAGATACTGTGTATGTGTAATTTTATATCTAATCATTTTTTACATGGTTGTGAATTGATTTTAGTTTTTCAAAGGCTCAACATTGTGATTTGTTTTTTTTTTTTTTGGAAAAGGTGCAAAAATACCCTAACATTATATTTTAATCTCACATTTGCCACTAACATTTTTCGAGGTACAAATACAACCTTATTGTTTTAAAAACTATATATTTAAAAACCTCTTACAAATGGTGCTAATTCTCATCGTTAGTGGAGTCCACCATTTCTGACAAGCACAATAAAAATATTAGATAAAAGTAAATTTTTACTTCTAATATTTATAACAAGGAACAAATATACCTCTAAAAAATTTGAAAAGATTTTTACACAAATTTTTTTTTTTCAAAAAATTAATTTTTATCTAATAAAAATTTTAAATAACCATATATTTTTTATACTTGTAGGATTTAGCAATATAATATTAAAAAGATTTTACATCTAATTTTTTTATGGGAGATTTTTTTAAAATATTATATAAATTCATTACATCCTATTTCAAAAAAAATTAGTAAATAAAAAAACTCATCTCATCCTATATAAAATTTTACTTTTTTTTATTCACTCTCAAAATAACAGTAAGTAAGTAAGTACATAAATATTTATTTATTTATTTATCCATCTCATCCTAATTTATTACATTTAAATAAATTTTTATTAAATTTTATGTTGAGTGAATAGAGAAAGGATAAAATTATATAAAATGAAATGAACTTTTTATTTAAATATTTCTAAATTTTTTTAAATGGGTTGAAATTTTTAAAAAATTTCATAAACATTAGATGTAAATTATTTTAATATTATATTAGCATTAGTAGATTTTATGAGTACAAAAAATAAATAATTATTTAATATTTTTCTTAAATGAATTTAAATATTTTTTTGCAAATTTTTTGTACTAAAATATTTTTAAATTTTTTTAGGAGTATTTGTTTCTTGTTATAAACGTTAAGGGCAAAAATGTACCTTTATCTATTATTTTTATTGTGCATGTCAGAAATGGTGGACCCCACTAATGGTTACAATTAACACGTTTGTAAAAGGGTCTTATTTATATAATTTTAAAAATGATAAGAGTGTATTTGTACCTCGAAAAATATTAGTAGCAAATGTGAGATTAGGACACAACGTTAGGGATTTTTTAATATCTTTTCTCTTTTTTTTTTCCCATATTTATTGCAGTTTATTTGTTTTTTTTTTTTTTTTAAATAAATTTTACCATTCTATCTCAAGTGCTTTACATCAGTGCAGAAAAGGCAACACTTTAGACATTATTTCCTTTATTTCAATTTCTCATTGAACAGTCCATTTTGGTGTGTTGGTGAACTAGCTTAACCCATATTTAACCAGCATTATTTTAATATGTAATTTGACCTTTGCTAACGAAACTTATAAAATAAATATACGAGAGTTTAGATGGAGGTAATTTTAATCACTTCGTCTATTATTTTTAATGGTCATATTTATGATACATATATTTGTCATAATTCGATTGATAATATGTAAAATATTTGACATATTTATTTGTAACACCCCGCCCCATCATACCACTCCAAAATATCCATCTGACGGAGGCAACGATAAAAAGAGACATTACTTAAAAACTATCAAAAATAGTCTCTTAACAATATATACTATAAAATGAAATTTCTTATAAGTGATGGCACCATACTTAGATACTATTAAACAATTTACTATATATCTTCAAGATATTAATTTGATGGCAAGTGATAAATTATATCATAACATAATATATATTTACATAAACATAAATACATTGGTGTCCTATCACTATACAACAGCTGCTACACATGGTTATCTTATCGTACAATTAATTTTAAAAATAAACAACTTTATAGGCTCCGATAACCCTCTCTCTAAGTTGGATTCCTAACCGACCATAAACATGCATCAAGAGACCTGCACCACCCTAGCCAAGGCTTCAATAAAATATACACCCAACTTCAGATCAAAAATAATAATATAGCACTAAGGGTATAGCCCGACATTATAGCAAAAAGATAAAAAAAATATCAGCATGCTCCCCAGCTCACACAAAAGTCAAGTGACCTATACAACGGTGGTGATCTCATAGAAAACCTTGAAAATAGTGCATATACTATCCATATACTCCTCCCTAATGATATACAAACGGACAAAAGCTCTTATAGGCTCAACAGCAATTCGAAAGGTTAACTCCACATCTACATCATGACATACAATATACTTCTCCAGGATCTCCATCTTGGTTACCTAGTAGGTCATTATAGTCCACTGTACAATCATCTCTTATATACTAGCTAAACAAATACTATGTACTTATACTGAAAAATTTTAAAAATAAAAGAGTATGAGTAATTTCGTAAGAAAATTACCCAATGAGTGTAAAAAGAATAACAAGAATAGCTCAATCATCAAAGAGCACTCAGGAAACGATTAAATAAATATAACAAACAATAATTAATGAAAATAAATTTGATAACTCAAATTATTAACAAGTCTCAAAATAAAACACACTTAATTTCATTTCATTATAATTATTATCATCAACATCATATTTTTACGTTCCATATTGAAGTTCTTATAATACAATTGTTCGTTGTACGTTAGTAAAATTTCTCTTTCTAATTTCTCATTTCTCATATTTTGGATAGTTACATTCTTTTAGATGTGCATTATACTTTTTTGAGCTTACAAGCTTTGTTTCACATTCACAATTATTTATTGCATAATATGCAATATTGCCATATCATAATATCACTCTTATATAATACTGTAGATCCATGCATTACAATTCTTAGTATCGAACTCAAGTCACTTACATAGTCCACACTAACTGTATCTCATAACATCATCACTTAATAAATTCATATGCATACTTATCAACCACATACATTCACCCCAAAGGTACAATTGAATCCATGTGTTGTCCCTAAGATAATTATCATTAAGTTGTCAAACACAATCTCGACTGTACTCATGTGTATATATATATATATATATATATCACTCTATATACATATATATGCATATTCATTTACTTAATATTATAATACCACATTCTCAATCTTATAGAATTTGGTTCCATTTGCGTTTAGAATGTGCCATTTACTTCGGTATATATTTCATTTACTTAATTTGATATGTTCTCGGTATGATTTATTAACTAATATGGATTTAGTCTTTATGTTAGAGATTTGAAAGTTTATCGGATGTTAACATACTTTGGAAATGAATAAACTTATAATCTTCAACCTTATGACATTCAGGTTGATTAAGATTTGATATTATTTGCACTTGTTACTAAACTTAAGTATTGAACTCTCCAACTATCCTTTACTTTGAAAAGTAAAATATGCACGCTAACTTTAAGTTCACTTAATAAGCTCAATTACATGGTTACATATATCTTTAACTCAATCACATATATCTTTGGTAAAACAGGTTCTATTTAATTCATTTTGGATCAATTTAAGTGATTTAAGTGTTTATATGGGTGTTGACATGCTTTTGATTGAGATTAGATTGCAAAATTTTGCATTTAAGTCCACTTGGTCATATCAACTGACTGTAAAGGCACATCCTCAGTATTGAGGAGCCTCCTTAATGCACTAAGGTGCTCAGTATTGAGGCGCCTCCTCAGTGCACTAAGGTGCCACTTTAGCAAGGAGTTGCCTCAGTACTTTAAGGTGTCGTCAGATTGATAAGGCATCGCTTGATTGACCAATAGAGGCATTTTGCACTCGAAATAACAAAATTTCAATATAGAATCATTGTATTTTTAACCAAAATATTTCAGAACTTACTACAACACATGTTTTACTTATTTTTATACATTTATAGTAAGAATTTGATGTACATTACATACTTTAAATATTTTATATTTATAATTCATAATCAAGAACATTCATCAATCAAAAAGGATCAATAATTCAAGAATAGAGTTAGAATTATGAAAATAAGATGATAAGATAGTCACTCACAAAGTTTCTTGCAGTTTAAAGTTTAAAGTTCTTTTCCCCACTTGTTGATCACCTATGATCAACCAAACTTTTCAAAATACTCTTCAAGAACACAACTTGAAATGCTTTAATTTTCAAGGAAAATGTAATATAAAGCTAAGATCCAATCTTGATCAATGCAAATTCTAGCCAATAAAACCCTATCTACTGTAGCTCTTCCTCCTCTCCGAGTAAATTTTTGATAGCATAAAGTTTTCTGCTTCTTTTTCCTCCTTCTTACGTTTTCGAACACAAAATTCTTTTTTTTTTCAAACTTTCAAATTGACCCCTTACTTCCTTAGCTTATTATCATTAAATCTTTTTCTAATTTTTCTTTTTTAATTTGATCCTTATCATACTTTTAAATTTCTTTCAATTATATTATTATCTAACTTTAGCTATTTAATTATACCTTTCATTACCAACTTCACCCAAAATAATACATAATTATATTTAATTAAATAAATCTTAAGTTCTATCAACCAAAGTTCTAAGGACACGGATGGGACATTATTACACATCTAAGCATTAAAGTAAAGATCTACCTAAAACATAAATTTTTTTGTTAACCTCCTATACATATAGTATGAGTATACTTTTGATTGTAGCAGATAGATGTAGCTATTCCTGCATTGTGAAGCTCTAATAGGATTTTACCTAGTTTATTTATTATAAATTGAAATTGCATATAGTGAGTTTTTGTAAGAGAGGCCAACACATTTATACTCATTTTCAGATAGTAAATTACTTATTCTCAAATCAAATGGAATTTGTGTCAAAATATCATTTTCCTTTCGAAAATAAATTAAATTACGATCATATCATATTTTATAATATAGTCTTAACTTAATTCGATGATATTTGTTAAAGATGTTAATTTGGGAAATTTTTCTTTTAAGACAACACCAATAACTAAGTATGAACAAAAATTAATTCTATATCTTGTTATTTCACCTAAAAAAATTACATTTAGCAAAAGTGTGTTCAAGCTTACATATTGTTTTTATTATTTTAATAGAAAACTTGTGTCTATCTTTAAAATAGTTCAGAGTCTATGGAGTGGATAACTTACAAATAGGTAAAAACTACATTAGAAATGAGGTGAGAAAGATAAAGAGATGATATTAACATATCTTAAACTTATAATTCTGCTTCATAAATTAGGTACTTAAATGCAAAGCATGAAACATTTACATCCAAACAAACCTAATAAATTATGGGTCTTGACCTAAGTTAAATATAATTGCTAATTACAACTTTATTCTTGCATATGAAAATAAAAATAACAAACATTCTAGTGCATAAGAATTATTCTAATTGGTTCTCTTTTTGTCCATTAAAGATTAATTATCCTTCTTCAACATCTTTAGCCCTGCTATACTTGAACAATTTTTTGGCCTTGCAAAACTTCATAAAAAAGTACCATCTGGTGGTACCCGTAGTCATCAAACCACTCACTAAATAAATAATCTTAGTAGTAATAGCCATTATATGTCCTAAAAATATTGATGGTATCAAGCACATAACAATAAGCCCTAGCATCCTATAAGGTCTCTTTAATTTCAGGCTACTTCTTCCTCAACCAAAGAAAAGATAAAAATTTCACTAGCATACTTATTCTACATAATAAATTAGTTAGTGAAATTATGTCAATAAAGTTCATATATGATACCAAAATTATGATTACAGTTAATACCAATACCCCACTTATGGCTCTCTTTGTTCTTTTTAACAAATGGAGTATTATATAAGTATGTCATGATGACTTAGTATTACAAAAGTCATACTGAAATAGTAGAAGCTTACAGTTAAAGGGATATATATTGAATTCCATTGATTCGCATACGAATTTCCAAAAAAATTAGAAAATTAGGGTTTCAAGTTATGAATGGTCCAAAAAAACTATTATATTTAAAAGAACATGACAAATAGATAGTAGTAATGAGAAAACCCTAAAAAGAAAATAATCAAAAGGCCCAACGAAGGTCTAAAACATAAAAGAAAAAGAACAAAAAATTTAAAGCCCAAAATGAAGTCCTAAACGATAGAATTTAGGCCTAGAACTGGGGTTGATTATCGGCACACTTATAATAAATATAGGTCTCTAAATCAGCTTTATTTTAATATATTATGGGTCCTTTAACTCCATCGGCGTCAAAAGTTATAAGCTTTTAAAGTACTATTGCACACTTTTGCCCCTTTTTCCAAATCCATCCGCTCTAAGAAATGATAGGCTACTTAATCCAAATCATTTCTCCAGGGTAGGAAAAATTCACCCTCGAGTTGCCTACTGAGTCATCATCTAAAGAATCACTATGAAAAACGAATTAGGTGATTCACATTAAAAACATCAGCAGTGCGAATATGGCTAGGCAGCTTAAGGCGATAGGCATTGGGGTTAATCTTTTCCATGATCTCTATAGGCCAATCTTCTTAGTAGATAGCTTATTGTAATCCCTAGCTGGGAAACGGTTTTTAATGAGGACTGCCAACATAAAATCACCCATATTGAACTCACAATGTTTGCATTTTTGTTCGGCATGTTGTTTGTACTTGGCATTCGAATGTGACAGGTTATCATGAATTGTCTTGTAGACCTCTTGCAAGCATGTCACAAATCAGTTGCCTTCCCATGAACCTTAGTTGTGCTACTTGGCAATGTCATCAAGCACAGTGGCCCCGGAGGCTCACAGAGCACACCACCTGGAATGGATTGAAACCGGTACTTCAATTCACTACATGATTATGAGCAAACTTAGCTTAACATAACTTCTGATCCCAACTCTTGACATGGTCCCCAACTTGACAACATAGTAAATTTCCAAGTGACCTATTCACAACCTCAGTTTGCCTATCTCTCTAAGGGTGATAAGTACTGCTAAAATTCAATTGTGTGTTAACCATCTTCCATAAACTACACTAAAAATGACTTAGAAAACGGGTGTCGCTATCTAAGATAATGGATGTAGGTAACCCATGGAGACAGTACACATCACAAAAAAATAGTTGTGCTATATTAACAGCATATGTATCCTTTTTGTAAGGAATAAAATAAACCATCTTAAAAAATTGATCAACCATAACAAATATGGAATTATTACCTCGTTGTGTTCATGGCAGCCCCAATATAAAGTCCATGCTAATATCAGTCTAAGGCTAAAAGGGGACTAGTAAAGGCATGCATAACATAGCATTAGTTGTTGTTCCCTTGGAAACTTGACAGATTCTACACTGCTGCACATATTTCTCAACCTCCTTATGAATTATAGGCTGGAAGTATGCAGACTGAACTAATTGCAAAGTTTTGTCTCTGCCAACATGACCCTCACCATGTAACTCTTAGATTATCCGCAAGCATAGGCTACAATCTAGAATGCACAACTAGTTGCCTTTGAACAAATATCCCTTATTCAATAAAAAATTTATTCTATTCCCAGCCTGTACGTCTTACAGTATCACAGAAAAATAAGGATTAGTAATTAACAAGTTACGAAAAGAGTCGAAGCTAGGTACCTCAACCCTGATTATCACCAACAAGTTACTTTGGCTACTCAGTGCATTTGCAAGCCGATTAGTTATACCAACCTTATGTTTTACCATATAAGTAAACCCCTCTAAGTAAGCAACCCACCTTGTGTATTTAGGAGACACTTTATCCTGCTTATAAAGATGTCTTTAAAGAATCATGATTAGTATACAGAATAATTTCTCTATAAACCAAACAATACCTTTAATGCTTGACTGCCTACACTACTGTATAAAATTCCACATCATAAGTACTATAGTTAAGCTTGCAGCCTGATAGTTTTTCACTGAAGAATGCTACTGGTTTGCTACTCTGACTCAACACTACTCCAATTCCCACCTGAGAAGCATCAGTATGGAGCTCGAAGGGTTGTGAAAAATTAGGCAATACCAAAATTGGCGATGTTATAAGACGTTCTTTGATCAACTAAAAAGTAGAAGCTGCTTCATCAGTCCATAAAAATCAGCTGCCCTTCACACAGTCTATGATGGGAGCCATAACGCTGCTGAAGTGAGGAATGAAACTGATACATCCCTCTAGTTATGTAACAACTAGAAACTGTAATAATCTATTAGAATAGTTTCTCAAAGATCTATCTAGCATAAACTGAAAAGAATTAGAACCTAATAGCTATCTAGCAGTTAAGAACTCTAATTATCAAAATGTTGAATTCACAACATGCTCGAAGTAAATTTGAAGATAGCTCTTGCAAGAACTAAAGAAAATTCAAATCTGAATTTGAAAATAATCAATATTAATCAACTTATGAAAAATAATATTTTTACAAGTATTTATAGACTTGTAATCCTAAACCTAAACTGATTCTAAAAGAAAATAACTCTTTAGAAATAAATAACTATACTCTTAATTAGTCACAAATTCTAATTAATAAAGAAAACATAAAAAAACTTATATTTAGCTAATAAGTACAAAAATCGGATAAATTATCATTGTCGAGACACGGGTGTATTTTGATTATGATTTTGAGACAGAATATTACACGGCGTGATGCTTATTCGTACATGGGCGTGTCTCAAGCTGTGTATCCTGCTAGATGTTTTAAGCTACTCGAACACGGGCATGTCTGTGGTCTGTATACCCTACTGGTTGTTTTAAGTACTTAAAACATGGGTGTACAGAAGTCCACACGGGCATATAGTGGCTTGAACACAAATAACTAAGTTGACTAACTTAGTTTTCTTCCATCCTATCCTATACACCTAAGATTCTCTTGCAGAAGTCCTGTGATGGCCTCTTTCATCCTCTTAGCTCATGATCTTATTATAGGCCCTCCGCCATAGTTCAAAGGATTTGAATTTGGTGTAGTGTTCCCATATCTATATGCATCACTCCCCCCTTCCTCGAAAGGATTCACCCTCGAATCTTCACCTTCATAATCAAAAGGAAGAAGGTCAAATACATTAAAGATTGCAGAAACATAATACTCACCAGGGAAATCTAATTTATAGGCATTATCATTGACTCTTTCCATAATTTGAAATGGTCCATCACCTCTAGGATGTAACTTAGATCTTTTTTGAATAGGAAACCTTTCCTTGCGCAAATGCAACCATACCCAATCTCCAGGCTCAAAAACCTTTTTTTTACGTCCTTTATTCCTTTGATCCACCACTTATTGGTTTTGCCTTTCAATATTTTGCCTTACCTTTTCATGTAAATTACGCACAAAGTTTGCCTTTCGAACACCCTCTAAATTAACTTGCTCATTCATAGGCAAAGGTGATAAATCTAATGGTGTTAAGGGATTAAAACCATACACAATTTTAAAAGGTTAATAATATGTAGACGAATGCACAACCCTATTATATGCAAATTCTACATGAGGCAAAATCTCATCCCATGATTTCATATTCTTTTTAATTATAGCACTCATTAATTGTCCTGAAATTATTTTCACAACTTCAGTTTGACCATCAGTTTATAGATGATATGCAGTACTACACAACAATTTCATCCCTAATTTCGCCCACAAGATCTTCCAAAAATACGACAAAAATTTAGTATCCTATCACTCACAATAGTTTTAGGTATACCATGCAAACATATTATATTCTTAAAGAACAAATCAACAATATGTGATGCATAATTAGTTTTATGACATGGAATAAAATGTGCCATCTTAGAAAACTTATCAACAGCCACATATATGCTATCATGGCCACGCCTAGTCTTAGGTAATCCAAGTACAAAATCCATAGATATGTCTACCTAAGGTGATTGTGGAATAGGCAATGGTGTATACAACCTATGCAAATGCACCTTAGACTTAGCTTGCAAACATGTAATACAACTAGCAAAATACTTAGCTATATTAGATTTTATAGTAGGTCAAAAGAAGTGCTCATGTAAAACACCTAATGTCTTAGTTATGCCAAAGTATCCCATCAAACCTCCCTCATATGCCTCTTTAATTAACAACAAATGCACTAAACATTTAGGCACAAAAAGTTACTTTAGGGGAAAAAAATACCCATCATGTCTATAAAATTTGTCGAAGGCAGTTGTCTCACAGGCATTATACACATTGCTAAAATCAGGATCATATGCATACAATTCTGTAATATGCTCAAAACCAAGTAATTTAGCATCCAAAGTAGTAAGTAAGACATACCTTCTTAACAATGCATTAGCCACAATGTTTTCCTTACCTTATTTATATTTGATAACACAAGGAAAGGACTCAAAAAAATCACTCCACTTAGCATGTCATTTGTTGAGTTTATTCTGACCTTTCAAATGCTTCAAGCTCTCATGGTTGGTATGGATAACAAACTCCTTAGATAATAGGTAATATTGCCATGTCTCCAATGCCCTTACCAAGGCATACATCTCCTTATCATATGTCAGGTAATTAAATGCTGCTCCACTCAGTTTTTAACTAAAATATGCAATTGGCTTGCCCTCTTGCATAAGGATAGCACCAATTCCCACTCCATAAGCATCACATTCAATCTCAAATGTTTTATCAAAGTTAGGCAAAACAAGAACAGGTGCAGTAGATTTTAGCATATTAAAAGCATCTTCTTGTTCTTTAACCCACCTAAATCCAACATTCTTTTTAATTACTTCTGTTAAAGGGGCTGCTATGCTAGGAAAATCACGCATAAAGCACCTATAAAAACTAGCTAAGCCATGGAAGCTACAAAACATCCCAAAATTCTTAGGTGCAGGCTAAGTTTCAATAGCTTTAACCTTATCATTATCCACCTCTATACCATGCTCACTAATAACATATCCTAAAAATATAACTTTAGGCACACAAAATGAATATTTAGCGAGCTTAGCATATAATGTTTGTGCATGTAAAATACTAAAAATAGATTTGACATGTATAGCATAGTTCTCTAATGACTTACTATACACAGGTATATCATCAAAATAGACGACAATAAATCTGCCTATAAAATCCCTCAAAACATGGTTCATTAAATGCATGAATGTACTAGAAGTATTAGTTAAATCAAATGGCATCACTAACCACTCATATAACCCATATTTTGTCTTAAAAGCAGTTTTCCATTCATCACTAATTTTCATTCTAATTCGATGATACCCAGCCATTAAATCAATTTTAGACAATATGCATGCACCATGCAATTCAACCAACATATCATCTAAATGAGGCATAGGATGGCGGTACTTTACAATGATTTTATTGATGGCGACAGTTAACACACATATGCCATATTTCATCCTTTTTAGGCACTAATAGCATTGGAACAACACATAGGCTCACACTTTCTCTAATCAACTCTTTAGACAACAGCTCATCTACTTGTTATTGTAATTCCTTAGTTTTTTCGGGGTTGCTATTATAGGCTGGTCTGTTTGGAATTTGTGCTCTAGGAATAAAATCAATTTCATGTTTTATCCCCCGAATAGATCTTTAAATTCCTATAACAAAGCTTAAAAAGGACTAGGAAGAGAAAAGATAATAGGGTTAGAATCAAAAGATAAACATGCACCCTTGAATACCAATAGTATCACATGTTGCTTATTTAGAAAAGCCTTTCTAATCTTACTCTCTCTAGCATAGAAATTGCCTTTTACCTCTTTTTTACCACTTTTTGTACACTATGCTCCCTTTTGCATGTGCACTCTCATTAATTTTTCCCTCATTATGCATCCTCCCTATTTTCTCTCCTTTTTCCTCTATAAACTCACGCCTCTCTTGGCTTTTCTCACAACTCTCTTTTTGCTGGTGCACTTTTTCTTTTTCATGTGTACTCTCACATTCACTCAGAATTTTCTGATCTTCGTAGACTTCCTTAGGTGTCACAGGTAATAAATTGATAGTTTTGTCATTCATCATAAATGAATATTTATTAGTAAAACCACCATGTATGACTCATATTGCCATGGACATCCCTATAATATATGACTAGCATGCATAGAAACTACATCACATAATACCTCATTGATGTGGGTCAAATATAATACCCTAGTCTCTAAGACTAAGTATAGAGCAAATAAGGTGTCGAACACTCGAGAATTTAAAACAATTTTGTATTAATTGAGTAGATACTTAGATGGATAGGCAAATGTTATTAAAGAAGATATTAAATTGTTCTAAATAATCTAAATTTACTAAAGAATTATAAATTACACTAACTAATCTAAATATTCAAACAACAAATTCAAGTAAGTTTCATTAGAACCATAATTCAAAATTAATCAAAGAACTATAAAAAGTAACAAACACAAAAACACATGCAATGATTGGAGAATATGACTAACAATCATTAAAAGCAACTCTCATTGTCAATTAAGGGTATTTCCATCTAGAGTCTACAAGCACTCTCATGTCATTATAGAGATAGACAAAAACTATGAAGTTCTTTGCCAATCCTTTAACCCCTCAAAGTGGATTTCTTGTCTCCAAGTACTTTCCTATCCTTTAAGTGAATTCAAATGTATTTCCATAAAAAATCCCAAATCGCATTGTAAACCCTTGATTAACACATCATACATAGTTATCAAGTATATATAACATAATTAAACACTCAATTGAAATTAAATCATTCATATATTATAAAGGAAATAAAGATGTAATTTATAAGATCAATTTATCCTTGCAATTCTAATAAACAAGGAATTAGCCAAGATACATGATAGTCATTATCAAACAACAACAAGAAAATAAATAGAAAAAAGACAAAAAGATATAGAAAATGTGTTGATGAGATCTCCAATGCTCTCCAAGTAGTTTCTTGATATTGAATAGTCTCCTTGACTATCTTCCTTGTCTCCTTGAAAATGTCTTCTTAAAAATACTTTTACTAAAATGTAATTTCTAATATCTGATAATAGAACTTCAAATCCCACTCTTTAGATCAGAAATGATGTATATATAGACCTTAGAGGTAGTTACAAGTGATTACAATTTTTTTTGAATTAGAAAGGCACCATTTGAAATAAAAAGTTACCACCCTATACAGATATAGTAACTTCAAGGGCATTTTTGTCCATCCAAATGACATTATCTCCAGAAATTCTCTCCATTAAAGTTGTAGAACTTTGAATTGTCTTTCCAATGCCACTTGAATCACCTCATTTAGAGGTCTGTAGAATACGTTATAGCTAAAATACAAAAACTTCTAAAAACTGGAAAGTTATAACTCTTTGGACTGACTCGGCACCATTATGCCAACTTAGCTTGACTCAGTACAGCTAGCCTCTGTCATAACTCAGCACTTTTGGAATGACTCGACACAGTCTTTTTCATCCTTCCTTTGGCTTTCCTTGCACCATTCTTCATTCTAAAGCCTCTAAATGCACTTCCAAGCATGAATTAAACCTAAAAGAACCTACAAAGCACAAAAACAACATAAAAAGAACAAAAACAATAATAACAATGCAATAATCAAGCAAATGAAAATGACAACTAAGAAAAAGTCAATATAACTATCCTAAATAACTATGCTATTTTGCATCCTAACAAATTCCCCCACACTTATACCTTGCTTTCCCTCAAGCAAGAAACAAAGATCCAAGTGGGAAAATAACAAAAACTTCATCTTCTCCAAAATAAATGTAGGTATCTCAGTAAGTCATCTTAACCATGAAAGGGGTCAAGAAAAAGATAGTTCCAATGCTCAACAATAATAAAGAAAACAAGTTTCATAGCATAAGAAATGTTCATTCTTCAAACTTAGGAGTTCTAAGAATAAAAGTAGCCATTGGGATAAGAATTAAGCACACGCACTAACCCACATTTCTCATGGTATTTTTATACACTTTTTTTTTCTTTTTTTTTCACTAGTGGGTGCATTTTATGCTCCATCCCACTAGTTTTTTTTAATGGGTGTATTTTATACTCCATCCCACTAAATTTGTTTTACTACTACTAATACTTGTGATGTCACACATTCTTTCAGAATGAATGTAATTAAGGAGCACACTCACTTACACAAAACTTACTTGAAATGCATCACATCATCAAGCATTAATTTTCTCTTTTGTTTTTTTTTTCAAAATGTTTTCAATTCAATTTTTTTTGTTCGTGTCCTCATATATTATTGAAAAGCTAGGTACTCATATTATGGCTATAGTTTCCCTAAGGCTACTTAAATCCTTAAAACCTAAACTTAAATCCATACCATCCTAGCCTTAAGCATAGTTAGAAAATTGACTAAACAATCTTTAGAAGTTGAAAATAATAAAAAGAGATAAAAGGAAAACCTTAAAACCTATGCTAAATGAAACTCTAAAATTCTACCAATTAAGCATAAAAAATTAATTGTTAACATTGCATAAAGATAAAACCTCAATCATAATCAAGATAAACTTAGAAAAGAAACTACTTATGAATGTTAAGAAGATAAAATGATGCAAAATAAAGCATAGATGCACATGCACATTAACATAAATAAACTATACTAAAAATTAAGGCCTAAAGCAACCTTTCTCTACCCTAAGTTAATAAAAATTCTAAACAAATTCCCCGGCAAGGGTGCCAAAATTTGATGTGGGTTAAATATAATACCCTAGTCTCTAAGACTAAGTACAGAGTAAGTAGGGTGTCGAACACTGAGGAATTTGGAGCAATTTTATATTAACCGAGTAGATACTTAGATGAATAGGCAAATATTATAAAAGAAGATATTAAATTGTTCTAACTAATCTAAAGTTATTAAAGAATTATAAATTACACTAACTAATCTAAATATTCAAACAACAAATTCAAGTAAAGTTCATTAGAACCACAATTCAAAATTAATCATAGAACTATAAAAAGTAACAAACATATAAACACATGCAATGATTGAAGAATATGACCAAGAATCTTTAAAATCAACTCCTATTGTCAATTAAAGGTATTTCCATCTAGAGTCTACAAGCACTCTCATGTCACTATAGAGCTAGACAAAAACTATGAAGTTCTTTACCAATCCTTTAACCCCTCAAAGTGGATTTCTTGTCTCTAAGTACTTTTCTATCCTTTAAGTGAATTCAAATGTATTTCTACCAAAAATCCCAACTCTTATTGTGCCCTTGATTAACACATCATACATGGTGATCAAGCATATATAACACAATTAAACACTTAATTGAAATCAAATCATTCATGTATTATAAAGGAAATAAAGATGTAGTTCATAAGATCAATTCATCCTCACAATTCTAATAAACAAGGAATTAGCTAAGATATATGATAGTCATTATCAAACAACAATAAGAAACTAAATAGAGAAAAGAGAAAAAGATATAGAAAATATGTTGATGAAATCTCCAATGCTCTCCAAGTAGTTTCTTGATATTGAATAGCTTTCTTGACTATCTTCCTTGTCGCTTTAAAAATGTCTTCTTAAAAATACTTTTACTAAAATGTACCTTTTAATATCTGATAATAGAACTTCAACTCCTACTCTCCAGATCATAAATGATGTATATATAGACCTTAGAGGTGGTTACAAGTGATTACAATTCATTTTGAATTAGAAAGTCACCATTTAAAATGATAAGTCACCACCCTGTGCAGATGTAGTAACTTCAAGGGAATTTTTATCCATCAAAATGATGTTAACTCTAGAAAGTCTCTTCATAAAAGCTGTGGTACTTTGAATTATATTTCCAATACCACTTAAATCATCTTATTTGGAGGTTTATAGAATAAGTTATTGCCAAAATCCAAAAACTTCTCAAAACTGGAAAGTTAAAACTCTTTGGACTGACTCGGCATGGTGTCAACTTAGGCTTGACTCGGCACAGCTAGCCTCTATCATGACTCAGTACTCTCGAAACGTCCTTTTTATTATTCCTTTAGCTTTTCTTGCACTATTCTTCATTCTAAAGCCTCCAAATGCACTTACAAGCATGAATTAAACCTAAAATAACCTACAAAACACAAAAATAACATAAAAGCAACAAAAATAACAATAATAATGCAATAATCAAGCAAATGAAAATGACAGCTAAGAAAAAGTCAACATAACTATCCTAAATAACTATGATATTTTGCACCCTAACACTCATCATGATAACGTCCAATAGAGAATGAAATTAATGCTTGCCTAGTGACCTTAATATCCCCACTATTGTTCAACCATTGTAATCTTTAAGGCTTAGGGTGTTTAGCTGTTTTTAGTCCTAATTTATCAACTAAAATAGCATTAACAACATTAGTACAACTCCCACAATCTATAATCATACTATACAACTTATTATTTATCATGCACCTAGTATAAAAGATGTTCTCAAGTTGTAACTCTTCCTTCTTAGCTTTTATGTTTAAAGCACGCCTAGTAACCAATGTGTAAATTGGTCCTTGAGAGCTTGATTGATCTCCCTCCATATCAGATGCATCCTCCAATGGTGGCATGTCACTCAAGTCATCATCATCATCCTTATCCTCGCTTACCACCTCTCCTTTACGCATGGTTATGATTTTTGTATTTAGACATTATGCAGCTCTATGTCCATATCTCATGCATCTAAAGTACTGAATATTACTTGACTTACCCTTAGATTTGTCATCCTTAAGTTGCACCTTTGGTGTAGTAACATCTTTGCTTTTGTTTGGCTCAAATCTACCTTTATCTGCACTTGCCTCTCCTCCTTTGTTGTTCTTCTAATTCGATTTCCATAGGGATGTAGGAATCGAATTTGCCTTGGTTTTCACCTTCAATTATTTTTCCACCTTGATTGCCATATGTACCATATCCTCCAAATATACATAATGATGCAATTCAACAAGGTTAGCAATTTCATTGTTCAAACCTGATAGAAAATGTGTCATGGTAGCCTCTCTATCCTCTTCAATGTTTGCTTGAATCATGGCCATCTCCATCTCTTAGTGATACTCTTCTACACTTCTAGAGCCTTTGGTCAATCTTTGTAGCCTATTATATATCTCCATATAATAGTGTTGAGGTACAAATCTCTTCCTCATTATGGTTTTCATCTCAAACTATGATGAAACATGACCTTCTCCACTTCTATGCCTAATATAGGTAAATTGATCCCACCAAACACTGGCATAATCAATGAACTCCATGGCTGCCAACTTTACCTTCTTTTCTTCGGTATAGTTATGGCAATCGAACACACGCTCAACCTTTTTTTCCCATTTTAAGTAAGCCTCCAGATCACTCTTACCTTGGAAAACTAGAATTTTCATCTTAATTGATCCCAAATTTCCATCCTTGGGCTTGCTCTTTATTGGTACGTGTAGATCCCTCTTAAGCTGTCTCATCTTCTAAATCATCAAAAAGAATGCATTTGGTGTCCCTTGCTCGAATAGGGGTACCTAACTCCAACCTCCCTAATCTCTCGTGGACCTTTTGACTTTCACTCCTCATGTCGTCTTGTTGAGCCAGCATCTTTTATAATATTCTTCATATTGCCTCTAATATAATCTTATCTTTTGTATCCACGATGTATATCTAAAAGAAAAGTAAAGAAAAATCCCTATTCTAACACTCCTTTATGTGTTTCTCTCAATTAGATTAGAAAACCCTTTAATGCACTCATAAATCAAGCACATACAAGAATTCCCTTTGAGTTCTTAATTGAGCTAAACCTCTACTACTTCTGAGAGAATTACAAATTAGACCTTGACAACTAAAGCTAATAGTGAAAGAAAACTAAAAGGATCAACTCTGAAAGCCCTTAAACACCTTAATGAGTTTAAATCATAATTTATGTGATTTGTGGGGCTGTTTTAGGTGATTTCAGGTATAACAAAATTTTGAGGCTGTTTATGCATGAATTTTATTATATTTTTGGGTCTTTAATAGGGTCTAGAAATATAAGATGAAGAAAATTATGGTTACGAAAAGATATTAATTTTTGAATGTTTAAAGGTGAAAAGTAGGTAGGAAGAAGGGTTCAAAAGATGAAGAATGATGCTAAGGTAGTTATGCAACGAAAAATAAGGTGAAGCTATGCAAATTTGGTGAGTTTTCACAAGATAGAATGCTTACCAACGAATTTTATTGATGCAAAGAGCTATAATCGATACAACTTCCTTAATGTTATTGGGGCCAGATCATTTGATGCAATTTTTGATGCGGATGAACTTAATGATGTCGATTTTTCTTGTATTATTTTTATAAAGGCACAAATACTATGCTAGGGATACGTAGCTTATGCTAGATCCTGTGCTTTAATACTAAATCTAATACAACCCTCTAGTTAGCTAGCAACTAAGAACTATAATAATCTATTGGAACCATTTCCCAAAGATCTATCTAGCATAAACTAAAAAGAATTAGAAACCAATAGCTATCTTATAGCTAAGAACTCTAGTTATCAAAGGGTTGAATTTGCAACATGCTCGAAGCAAATTCAAAGATATCTCTAGCAAGAACTCAAGAAAATTCAAATCTGAATTTAAAAATAATCAATATTAATCAACTTATGAAAAATAATGTTTTTACAAGTATTTACAGACTTGTAATTCTAAACCTAAACTGATTCTAAAAGAAAACAACTCTTTAGGAATACATAACTATACTCCTAATTATACATAAATTTTAATTAATAAAAAAACATAAAGAAAACTCCTATTTAGCTAATAAGTGCAAAAATCAGATAAAATATCATTCTCAAGACGGGGTATGTTTCAACTATGATTTTGAGATAGAATATTACACGGTGTGATGCCTATTCGTACACTGGCGTGTCTCGGTTGTGTATCTTATTAGACATTTTAAGCTTCTCAAACACGTGTATGTCTATAGACCGTGTACCCTACTGGCTATTTTAGGTACTCAAAACACAGGCTTCTAGAAGTCCACACGAGCATGTATCGGCTTGAACACAGATAACTAAGTTGACTAACTTAGTTTCAACCAAATTGCTTCTATCTTATCTCATATGCCCAAGATTCTCTCGCACAAGTCCTATGATGGCCTCTTTCATCCTCTTAGCTCATGATCTTGTTATAGGTTCTCCTTCATAGCTTAAAGGATTTGAATTTAGTGTAGTGTTCCAATATCCATATGCATCAAAAACTCCTATAGAATGAGGTAAGACGATGAAAGCTCCGAACCTCTATTATGGTCTTTGGTGTAGGCCACTTCTTAACTGCTTCAACCTTAGCGTCATTAACTTGTAACTTCTCACCTAAAATGACATAGCCCAAAAAAAGCTCCTTGCAGGCCATAAATACACACTTTTTTATCACCGTATAAAACTTCTCCCTGTGCAGCACACTTGAAACTTCCCTAACATGCTGCATATGTTCTTCATGATTAGCACCATAAATCAATATATCATCATAATAAACAACAACAAATCTGCCAATGAAAGGCCTCAATAACTAGTTCATCACAAGCTAAAAGTACTACGGCATTATAAGCCACTCATTCATCCCTTCTGTAATCTTAAAGGTTATTTTCCATTCATCCCTAGGTCTAACTCGAATCTAATAGTACCCATTCTTCAAATCTAGTTTAGTAAACATAGTTGAGCTACTAATCTGGTCAAGTAGATCATCTAATCGATGAATGGGAAATCTGTACCTGAAAGTGATTTTATTGATGGCTTTTCTATCCACACATATATACTAGGAACCATCTTTTTTTAGTGTCAAAAGAGCAAGCACAGTATAAGGAGTCAAACTCTCCCTGATATGTCCGTTAGCTAGCAAATCTTTAACCTGTCTTCATAGTTCCTCATGCCCATATGGGCTCATCCTGTAATATGGCCTATTTGGTAGTGCTGCTCCCGACTTTAAGTTAATATAATGTTGAATATCTCGTAAGGGAGGTAACCCATCTGGTAGTTCATTAGGGAACACATCACTGAATTCTATAATTAGTAGAGCCATTACATCCGGGACTATTGATGATGCAGCAACCTCTTTCCCTAATAACACGTACCCTTTTATGGACTCTTTCAGCTCCTTATCAAACTGAGCTAAAGATAATAGGGCAGTAACATCTCCTGTGGGTTTAGAGTGTTCCACCACCTATTTACTCGATAACACCATAATTATAATGCCTTCAAACATAAAATTGTATATGTTTGCTCACCCATCATGAACCATACTTCTGTCATATTGCCAAGGTCTACCTAACAACAACTGAAATGCATCCATAGCTACTACATGACACCAAACATCATCCTTGTATTTCTGGCCAATGGAGAATGAAACCAAAGCCCGTTTAGATAAAGCTACCTTGCCACCTTTCTTAAGCCATGCTAATTTATATGATTTAGGATGTTTTCAGTCTAAATGTTTAGCTTTTGCATAACCTCTGAAGGAATGTCTGATCATCCAACAATCAAAAGTGTAGAATTTAAAAAATTTTGATTGTATGTAACTCTTGCATTACACATGAATAACATCCATGCCTACAGATCATATCACATAGAAAATACATAACTAAACATGCATCTAGGACAACACAATACATCAATAAACAACCAAGTCATGCATTCACAATACAAGACCTACTAACTAAGGGTTTGGTAACACTTACAAAACTCTAAGTTGGTAGCACGCTTGATAATCTTTAGTTGATGTTGATCTACAAGCTCCCCAAATGTAAAGCATCTAGCTTGATATACACGGACTGCATAATAAAGACCTCTAAGGATAGTAAATCTCTATTCACAAGCCTCTCCTTTTTGACCTAAGGTGCTTGTAAAAACCCTCCAAGCTTGGATATATGGAACAAGTAAGCAACCTCTAATGGATGATGGACTTGTAGTTGTACAACTCTTGTACACCAATGACTTTTTAGTAGAAAAGCACACAACACTTGTGTATGTTTGAATTCTCTACACTTGAAGAAGAAGAAGGAAGAAAACACTCTCAATCTTTTTCTCTCTTTTGTTAGAATATTAAAATGCTCTCAAATATGCAAATGGAGTTGTTAGTTGGTTGTCTCTACACACTCCATTAACTATCAACACAACCAATATGATAATAGCTTGAGTTTCTCATACTCAAGCCATATGCATAGCCATAGCTTAAGTATCATATACTCAAGCTACATGTATTTGATAGATTGAGTATCTCATACTCTATTTATATGCATGGCTTGGCTTTATAAGTGAGTGGGTAGTGTTTGGTTGCAAGGATAACTTTAGCCTTGATATCATTAACACTTAATGGATATGGGCTAAGGTTATGGGCATATGGGCTTCTCTACACTTAGAGAAGGCCCATTCCATACCAATAGTTAACTTATGGGCTAATTTAAACTCTTTAAATAAAGCCCATGCAAAAGTCCATGTCAAGTCTATCATTATCAATGTACTAGGTCCATCTCATGGCCCATATAGAAATACATTAGAAGGCAAATATTAATCTAGTCCTTGAACTTAATATCACATATTAAATCAAGTCCAAATTAATATTTATTTAATTGCTATTAAGTCCTAATATTTGAATTTCGATTTCGGGATATGCTAGATCCCCGCATACGCACAAATCCAATTCAATTAATTTAATTGAATAATTAAACTCTTTAATCAACAATTAAATTAATATTAGTCTTCACAAGTTCAACCTTTATATGTGTGACTTACTAGGTTCAAGTCTAAATGGCAATAGGAAATAATAGTAATACTTAATATCATAGAAACACCTTTCCATACTAAATGTGAAAATCCCAATTAATCACATTTAGTTCCCATAAATGGTGAGTGACCCTAAACATAGATGTCACGACTACCCAAATAGAAATGAATGCTTTATGTAGATCCACAAGAACCATAGAACACAATTACCGTGTATTAAATATCCCTTCATTACAAGATCCCGATATTGGCTAGAGTTAAAGTTTAGTCAAACTCTAATTGCCTCAATCATGTGTCCTCATCTTAAGTTCAATTCTCGATAAAACACAACTACTACTAGAAACTCTTTTCTAGCATCGAAACTTTTTTTGGGTAAGTCGACTTGAACCTGGCCAAGTACTTATTCATCAATAATAACTTAGATAGAATATAATCTTATCCCCGGTTCACTCCAGGCAATGAATTCCATCTTGGCCGATCACTTATCCCTACATATAACCAACTAGAGCCACCACATGCCATATACCCACACATGGCTAGCACATGTATGTAAGTGGTAACAAACTCTAACCAACTATATATGGATGACCGTGTGGCCTCAGGTCAAAGGACCATATGCACCATTATATTCAAGATTATGATTATTGACTTAAGTGAACATCCATGCAATCACAAATCTTACGTCACTGTTCGATCCACTCATCACATGAGTATCCACGTGTCTATTATGATATCTCATATCAAGTAGTATAAGACTCACTACCTCCCATTATCGATATCACATGTAGATCAAGGAAAATAGACAGAGGTTGATATGGATGTGGCCAAGCTTAAAGATGGTGGTGGCATTTGCATTGGTGATAGCTTGGATGGGTTTGATGGAGAGGACAGCAAGGAAACCAAAGATAAAGCCAAAGATAAAGCTAAGGATCCATTAAGTATGCCACAAGGCCCAATTACAAGGTCAAGGTCCAAGAAGCTCCAAGAGGCCTTAATTGGCTATATGCAAGATTGGGCTAAT